>JXCR01143998.1:0-45269 GCA_002079205.1 Phalaenopsis hybrid cultivar
TAATTTAGCAATGTATTTTTAAATGCCAAAAACCTATTTTTCTTAATTTTCCATTTAAATAAATTTAATAAATGAAATAAGAGTTATAAAAAATGAAAAGTTTGTTTCTTTAAGTTCTCTGGACTTAGAGAGTTTTAAGAAAAATATAAAAAGTGATTTTTGAAATTAAAATTTTTTTTATATTTAATTAATAACTAAAATAAATAAATAATTATAATAGTTAAAATATAAATTAAAAAAATCATGAAATTTTGTTCAAGTGGTTTTCTAACCTTGGTGAACTTCTAATAATTTTCCCATGCATAAAAACTTTATTTTGATTAACTAAATAAATTAACATTGAAAAATCCTATTTTCTGAGTTAAGATAATTTTTTAAATTAAAATAAAAATTGAAAAATAATCACATTTTCTCATTCGATATTTTAATTGACCCATAAGTGTGGTATCATAAAAATTTCAAAGTCATTTGAAATATTTTTGATAAGTTATGAAGTGGAAAGCCCTAGGGGCAAAATGATAATTTATGATTTTTGATGCTTTAATTGAAATTTAGGATTAACCAAAAATGAAATGGGTAATTTTGATCATAGTCAACTCTTTTGGATGTTTGAAATATAATGGGTTAATGGGTAAGAACCAATTTGTCACCTTTTCATGATAAGGTTAGAATTGTAATTTTGTTAATTGTTATGACTTGGAGGTTAATTCAATTGGATGATACTAAAGTAGTCGGCTTAATTTACGAATATAATAATTCACTTATTCAAAGTACCTCAATTGGTGATTAGTTGACAGCATGACCCTTTACTGAGAATTGAATTTTATTTTATTTGACATTTTGATTATTACAAATTTACCCATGAAGTTTTGATGGGCTTAATAGCGAACTAGGCTTATTCTAAGGCTATTTAATGAGGCCTAGAAATGATAATATAACTGATAATGAACATTTTAAAAATACTACAAGCTCAATTTTATCTGGAGTATAAAATCCTTAATGACTCTGAGTTTGTCCCTTTGGCATTTACTCACATAACTTTTTAAATAAAATAAAAAGTGACTGATTGGTTACCCACCCATAAGGATAATTAAAGTATCAAGGTTCACTGAGCATAGGGTTCATTAATTCATTAAAACAAAATCTTAATTCAGATGATTAATTGTACAATGTAATAAGATCAAATGAACTCGAAATGTTTCAAAGGATTTTAAATGTTGTTTAGGGTTATGCCTTGAACATTTTTACTATCCTTTGGATACTTTAAAGGAAAATTGAAATTATTATTCTTTGTTCAAGAAAATAATCCATTAAAACCTTTAAGTATCCACCAAGTTATTACCTAAGACTTGTTAGATACACCTTAAACTGGTTTTCTTCCTTTTCATTTTCTGCAATTTTATTTAAATTTCTCCAAAATTATATATATGTCATAAGTTCTAACATTTCAGTGAGAGTGCGAGAAGATGACAGGAACGCATTTACATTTTTGGAATGCAATTTCCTTTCCTTTTATTTTTACTGCATTTTCTTACCTGTACTTGCTTTACTTGTAAACCTTTTTTCAAAATTGAAAATTACAAAACCATTTTTAAAAATTAAATAACATTTTTCAAAAACAACAAAACAAAAAATTCATAACATGTCATTTTAAATTTACGGGAGTCCCTCGAATGAGGTAACCCATGGTTGCTAATGAGATCTCCCTAGTTTAAATGAGCCTAACAACTCGTTTAAACTAAGTAAATTCAAAAGAAAATAGTGATACTAGAATAAGGGAACCGTGGGATCCTAACCAGTGTTGCTTGATATAACTAAAATATATAGTGTTTTTAGACACATTTTTATACCTATTGTTGAGATATTGCGCTTTAATGGAAGGTATTTTTGTGAATTTCTTGCAGATACAGGTAAAAAGGTTGACAAATGCTAATGAGTGAAAAAGGATCAAATTTGGAGCAAAAAGGTGAAAAATGTGCAACAGTGTTTTGGCGCCTAACCACCAAATCCGACGCTTAAGCACTGGTTAAACAGAGAAGGCCGCGTTTAAGCGTTAGAGACCCTACGCTTAAGCCCCAGTGGCAGTTATTGGACGAGTAAATTCCATTTCTGTGAATTTTAAAGAGGCTTTTGAGGCACCCATTGGCTTAATAGGTGATTATAACCACCATAGACAAAAATTATCACAAAAGGATGCATCTCTTGGGAAAATACATCAAATTTAGATATAATTTGAAGAGAAACCAAGGCACCTTTTGGAAAATTATTAAAGAAAGAAGATTGGGTCTTTAAAAGAGGTCCTGAAAGTATTGGAAAGTTTTGAAAGTTCTCATTTGGGGAGTTAGTTCAGAGAGATTTTCAGGCACCACTTTTACTTTTATTTTTTCCTTTTTGTTATTTTATTTTGAGCGATTGTAAAGAGAAGAGAATCAAAGGAACTTCAAGAGTTTGGTGGAGGATTTGAGATAAGTTTTTATCTTTTTGTTTTGATACTACTTTTGGTTTTAATTGAGACTTGTTGTTGGTTTGACAATGATTTCTTCTTTTAAACTAAACTGTAGTTTTGTTTTCTCCATTGATTCTAAGTTGTTTTCTTTCTCATTATTCTTAAAAGGACAAGTAATCAAGTTTTGGATGGAAGTTGTGGAAAGTTTCGATCTTCAATGATAGAAGAAGTTGTGATTATTTAAATCCATGCACTTTATTTACTTCTTGATTTGGCCAATCCAGATGTTAAAATTTGTTATGAGAACATGTAAGAACCATGCCAGTATTATCTCAGTCAACAATTGGAAAGAATCACATGAGGTTGTATGAATAAGAATGTAATTCATATGGTTGAGTACAAATAAATAGGGAAATATTCATTGAAGGGTGTAGAGTTAAAGGACTTTAAAGTGACAGGTTGTTCATATGATTGAGTGCAATAAATAGGGAAATATTCATTGAAGGGTGTAGAGTTAGAGGACTTTAAAGTGACAGGTTAATCCCCAACTTGATTTAATATTTTTGGTTCTGATACAAAAAAGTTAGCCCCTATGTGGAGGGAATAGAGGTAACTCTAGAGTGAGAGCTAGTATCTTCCCTACCTAGCCGGTCTTCAGAACTATTCAAACTTTTATTAACCATTGTTCTTTATAACATCTCTAGTAAGGGTAAAGAATATTATTGCTCCTATTTAGCAAAACACAATTTGCATAGTGTCACAATAGAATTCATATACTTATTACTCATTCATAACAAGAAGAAAAATATTTTCATATTTAGTGATTTTCTTCTATAAAAATTCTATTTATCTTTTTAAATTATTATTGTTCTATCAAAATATTGAAAATACCAAAAATATTTAAATTTTTGTTACTGCAAAAATCATCTTTAGTTTAGATAATTATCTTTTTATTAAAAATAGAAAGTTTGTTGTTCAATAATGTATATTGCGTATTCTCCCTCTGGGTTCGATATTCAGGTCTTAATCAAAAAGTCTATATTACTTGATAATGATACGTATACTTACGTAGTATCTCAATATATATAAATTAAAAGTTAAATTCTTATTTTTCTTCAGGATCATTTTTTTGGTTTTGTTGCAAAGTAAAGAAATATAAGTGAAATATAATCTGAATTATTATTGTACTGTGCATATTAGCAGTATCCAAGGATCAAGTTTTTGGCGCCATTGTCACGGAGAATTTGATTTTAAAAGCAAATTTCTATTTTTAAATGTCTTATTTAAACTTTAAGTTATCTTATCATATCTTATTTTGTTTTGTTTATTTTATTTTATTTTATTATATGGTTGTGTATGCGTAATTCAAGTTCTGAAGGACTAGTGCCCTACGATTTTGAATTAGAAAGAACTATTAGAAAAATTAGAAAAACCAAAAGAATTATAAATTTTGAAAAATCCTAAAAAATTATAGAAATGACACCAAAAAAATCAAAATGCTGAAATTCAGTAAAAATTTTAGACCTTTAAGAGATTATGCTAACCACTACTATAGATGAACTTCATTACACTATTCAAAAACCTACTGTAGTGGCTAATTCATTTGAGCTTAATCCTGCTATTATCCAGATGGTATCAAATAATCAATTTTAGGAATCACCAACTAAAGATCCAAATTTTCATCTTGACAATTTTCTAGAGTTGTGCGCTACATTTAAATATGATGGTGTACTAGATGATGTCATAAGACTTAAGTTATTTCCTTTCTCACTGAGGGATAAAGCTTAGATGTGGTTGAATTCATTAGCACCTGGATCTATCAGAACTTGGGGTGATTTAGCACAAAAATTCCTTGTTAAATATTTTCCACCATAAAAAAACTATAAAGCTTAGAAATGATATTACATTTTTTAATTAGTTTGAAGGGGAATCTATTTATGAAGCATGGGAGAGATTTAAACAACTCTTAAGAAAGTGTCCACACCATGCTATACTAGATTAGTTAATAATTTAAACTTTTTATAATGGATTAGTTGGATCTCTTAGATCAATTATCCATGTCGTTGCTAGTGGTTCATTGATGTCAATACCATTTCATGACGCTTATGCTTTAATTGAAGAAATAACTACAAATAATTTTCAATGGCCTTCTGAGAGGGTAAATCCTAAGAAAGTAGGCAATATTCATGAAACTGATGCATTTACCATGTTAGCAAATCAAGTTGCTGCAAGTTCAAGGAATTTAGACCAATTTGGAATGAATTTTTCTCAACCAATTTCCATGATTGAAATGAATTTATTAGGCTAAATGGTAGATTCTCAAGCATCATTAGAAACATTGAATGCCCGAAATAATAAGCAGAATAACCCATATTCAAATTATTATAACCCATGTCGGAAGAACCATCCCAACTTTAACTGGAATAACAATTTGGGTGATAATAATCAGCAATGGGGGAACAACCAAGGAAATCTATTAGGAAACTGGAACAACCAAGGGAATAATAATTATAGAACTAGTTATCCTCTAGGTTTCAAAAGTAATACACAGTTTATGGAGAAGAAGTTGTCTATAGAAGAAGTATTGTTACAAATGGGAAATCAATTACAATGTCAAGGAGCTATAATTAGAAATATTGAGAATCAACTTGGGAAAATTGAAAATTCATTAAGTAATAGATCCCAAGGAATACTTCCTAGTAATACTGAATCAAATCCAAAAGATCAGAATAAAGAACAACTAAAAGCCGTTCAACTTAGAAGCGGAAGAGAGTTGGAAGGACGGGTTCAAAAAGAAATTGAAGTAGAGAGAGAAGAAATTGAAGAATCAAAAGAGGACGCTTCAAAAGATTCTGAAAGACCTATTTCTCTGCCAAAAATTGATTTAGAAAAACCACCAACTACATTTCCTCAGAGACCACTTAAAATTGATTTTGAAAAACTACCACCTTCATTTCTGGAAATATTTAAGAAGCTTACAATTAATATTTCATTTGCTGAAGCCTTATAACAAATGTCGAGCTATATAAAGTTTATGAAGGATATTCTTAATAGGAAAAGGATGTTTGAAGATATCATATTATTGCACTTAGTGAGCAGTGTAGTGCGATAATTCAGAAGAAGCTTCCTGAAAAGCTTAAAGATCCTGGTAGCTTTACAATTCCATGTGCAATAGGAGACAAATTTTGTGGGAATGCTTTGCGTGATTTAGGTGCAAGCATTAACCTTATGTAATTATTAATATTTAAAAGATTGGGATTGGGAGAAATAACACCTACTACTGTAACTTTGTAGTTAGTAGATCATTTGATAACATACCCTAAAGGATTTATAGAAGATGTCCTAGTGAAAGTGGATCAATTTATCTTTCCTGTTTATTTCATTGTGCTACATATGGAGGAAGATAAAGAGATACTTATCATTTTAGGGAGACCTTTCCTAGCCACAGAAGGATTGGAAAAAGATAAAGAGATACCTATCATTTTAGGGAGACCTTTCCTAGCCATAGAGTGAGCAATGATAGATGTGCAGAAAGGGGAATTAACAATGAATGTCAATGATCAAACTGTTACTTTTAACATTTCAAAATCAATGAAATACTCTACAGAAGGTAAAGATAATAAATGCTATAGGATGGATGTTATAAGATATTTAAGTGAATGCCATTTCAGAACTACTTATGAAGAAAAATCTAAAGTACAAGATTTGCACACGAGAAAGAAGAGAATTTAAATTAATGTGAAGATCTTTTTAAGGAAAATTCAAACTATGTTCAAGAAAGTTTTGAGGTTTTGGACACGATAAACAAAGTTAAATCATTTTGTCCATTTATTGAAAAACCTCCAGAACTAGAGTTGAAGTTACTTCCTGATCATTTAAAATATGCCTTTTCAGGAGATTCCTCTACTTCACCTGTTATAATTTCCTCAAAGTTAACAAAGCAAGAAGAGGAAAAGCTGATGAAAAGTCTGAAAAATTTTAAGAAAGCCTTTGGATGGACAATTGTTGATATTAAAGGAATCAGCCCTTCAATTTGTATGCATAGAATAAATCTGGAAGAAAACTGCAAACACAGGGCTGATCCACAAAGGAGATTAAATCCTTTTATGAAAGAGGTTGTTAAGAAAGAAATTTTAAAGTGGTTAGATGCTGGAATTATCTACCCTATTTCAGATAGTGCATGGGTTAGTCCAATCAGTTTGTTCCTAAGAAAGGAGTAATTGTAACTGTGAATGAGCATAATGAGTTAATACCTACTAGACAAATTACAGGGAAAGGAAGAACAACTGTAAACTGTGAATGAGCATAATGAATTGATACCTACTAGATAAGTTACAGGGTGGTTAATATGCATTGATTATAGAAAATTAAATGTTTCCACTACCCTTTCTAGATCAAATGCTGGATAGACTAGCTAGACACAAATACTTTTATTTTCTGGATGGATATACCGGTTATCACCAAATTCAAATATCTTCTTGAGGATCAAGAAAAAACAACATTTACAGTCCTTATGGTACTTTTTCTTTTAGAAGAATTCCCTTTGGTTTTTGTAATGCCCCTAATACATTTCAAAGATGTATGATGACAATTTTTTGTGATTTAATTGAAAAAGGGATTGAAATCTTTATGGATGAATTTTCAGTGTTTGGAACTTCATTTTACTCATGTTTAGGACATTTATCTAAAGTTCTTAAGCACTGTGAAGAAATAAATTTAGTCCTTCACTGGAAAAAATGGCAATTTATGATAGGAGGAGGAATTGTATTAGGTCATCAAATATCATAAAATGGTATGGAAGTAGATCCTGCTAAAAATTTCAGGTGTTGCTAATTTACCTTATCCAAAAAATGCAAGGGAAATTAGGAGCTTTGTAGGACATGTTGGATTCTACAGGCGATATATTAAAGACTTTTCTAAGATTGCTAAGCCTTTATGCCATTTACTAGAGAAAGATGTAATTTTTAATTTTGATGAGGAATGCCTAAAAGCTTTTAAATTATTAAAAGAAAATTTCGCTTCACCAATTATAGTTTCACCAAATTGGGAAAAACCTTTTGAATTTATGTGTGGTGCAAGTGATTAGAGCTGTTTTAGCATAAAGATATGATAAAATTTTCAAAGTTATTTACTATGCTAGTAAAATTCTTAATGAAACTCAAATTAATTATACAACAACTAAAAAAGAGTTATTAGCAATAGTATTTGCCTTTGATAAATTTAGATCATATTTGATTGGAATTCATTGTATAGTGCATATAAATTATTCTGCTATTAAGTACTTAATGAAAAAGAAGGATACTTAACCGAGACTTATAAGATGGATTCTTCTTTTACAAGAATTTGATTTTGAAATAGTAGATCGGAAGAGGATTGGAAATTAAATTGTTGATCATTTGTACAAGCTTGAATTAGAAAAAGCACTCTATTTTAAAAAAAAATTAATGAATATTTTCTAGATGAAAAATTGTTCACTATAAATGAGTGGTGTGTTTCGTGGTATGCCAACATTATGAACTATATTGTTAGTGATCTTAAACCCTATGGAATGACATTCCAACAAATGAGGAATTATTTCTGAAGCTAAGACTTATTTTTTGGATGACCCATATTTATATAAGCAAGGAAAGGATCTGATCATTCAAAGATGTGTACCATTAGAAGAAACTTATGAAATTATCCAAAAAATCATAATTTGGGGGACATTTTGGTGTTGATAAAACAACATACAAAATTCTACAATCTGGATTTTATTGGCCTACAATTTTTAGAGATGTTAATGCTTATATCAAAACTTGTGATAAATGTCAAAGAGTAGGTAATATTTCTAGAAGAAATGAGATGCCCCTCAATTATATGCTAGAAGTTAAAATATTTGATGTTTGGGGATTAGATTTCATGGGACCATATATACTATCTTTTAGAAATTTATATATTCTGTTAGTAGTGGACTATGTATCTAAATGGATAGAAGTTGTTGCTTTACCTCGATATGATGCTCAAAGTGTTGCAAAATTTTTTAAAACAAACATATTTTGTAGATTTGGGATCCCGAAATTTATCATTACTAATGGGGGAAGTCATTTCAGAAATGTCATTATGGAGAAATTATTAAAGAAGTATCATATAAATCATAGGATTGATAATGCTTATCATCCTCAGACAAGTGGTTTGGCTGAAGTATCCAATTAGGAAATTAAAAGAATTATGGAAAAATCTATGAATCCAACAAAAATGGATTGGTTAGTCAAACNCTGAACTTTGTGGGAGGCAACCCATAGTTATCAGTGTGTTTTTGCTTTGATTGTTGTTTTGAGTCTGATCAAGAAATTTGGGGTAGTATTTTTGAGTTTATTATGTGCTAGTAATGATTTTTAGACTTTATTTAGTGACTTAGATATGTTAGAATAAGAATTTAGACATCAAGTTGACTGGTGCAAAAATGTGCATTGGCGCTTAAGCGCAAGATCTGGCGCTTAAGCGTGGCAATTTAATCACATGTACAAATTTTGATTTCTAGAAGGTGTAACTGCAATTTAGTTGGAATAAATGTGTTTTGGTAGTTTCTAGTCGTGTCTAGAAGTTATGAGGAGGAATTAGGCCTATAAATTGAAGGGGTTTGTGAAGGAATTTCACCCCGGATTATTTTTAGCCCTAAAAGTTTAAAAAAGAGAGAGATTTAGAGAAAATGTCTTCATGGGAGATGGATTTGAAGAAGAAGGAAGAAGACCTGAAGAAGAATTTCATTAGTCAAAGTGCACAAGAGATGTATAACGGTTTCTTAGTCGTTAGTATTGAAGGAATATCTTAGAAGATCAACAAGATAGAGAATACTATATCTGTATTAGAGACTAAGGTGTTTGAATTGCATGCTCATCTAGAACATATTGCGTGGCAAATTAGGATGCAATTCAACCATACCAGTTTTGTAGAGGAAGCAAATAAGGTGGTGTTCTTTAAGAAGAAGTGGATCGAAGATGATAGTATTAGAGCTCGTCACCACCGTCCGTTTTATCAACTCTATATTCCTGAAGAGACTACTGAGAGACATGAATTCGTTCCTTCTAATGAAGAGCGGCATTATGTTAAGTGTTAGAAATTGTGTGTTTGGAGTCATGTTTTTACGTTAAAAGTTTACGTCTTGTGTTTAGTATTTGTGTCACTTATGTGTTTAATTGTAAATGTGTGTTAAGTGTTTTGTACTTAGGAAAATTTTCTCATCCAAAACTATTTGGAGAGAAAACTAAGTGTTAAATGTGTTTTTACTAGTTTGTGAATAAATATAAGTTTATTTTTGTGAAAATTTGTGTTATTTTTAGTCTCGAATTGAATTAATTATTATGGAGAATTTTGAGAGAGAAGGGAGTTATAGGAAGTAAAAATAGTCATTTAAGTGCTATGAGACCTTTCAGGGGTGGTTTACTTAGGCTAATAGTGCATTTTACTTATAGTTAAAAATTTCAAAAATTGTGCACTGGCGCCTAAGCGTCACATATCGCGCTTATGCGCGCGCCAACCCGAGAGGCAGACGCCTAAGCGCCACTTACCCGCGCTTAAGTGCCGCTTCACGAAAACCGATTTATAAATAGTTAAAAGTAAATTTTAAGTCCAAAAATACCATTTTTAACACATTCTATCATCTTCCTCAACTCAAGTTCCCGATTTTGAGGGCTAGTGCAAGTGGAATTTGAAGATTTCTTGGTGGAATCAAGTGAGATTTACTAGATCCAAGTTCCTTAAGGTAAGAGCTTTATTTCTATACAAAAATTTTTTATTTTCACCATATATTTTAAGCACATTTGGAGATTTTGAAAATTTACTATTCATGGTGAAAAGTGAAAAAAATCTATGGAAATTGCTTGGGAAGTTTAGTTAGTGCTTTTGGAAGTTTAGTTTAGTGATTTAAACTTGATTCTTAAAGTTATTTTTGGAATTTATTAAATTTGTAGAATGACACCAAGAATGAAAAAGATTAGAGGAAAGAGCCCATTTGATTCAAGCAAAATTTTCAGTTCAAAAGCTTAGGATCGATATAGTGACACTCTACAGTCACAAAAGTTGATTCAGGAGCGATGTTTCAAGAGTCAAGGTGGAGAAGTAGAAGACCTGATAGTTCGCCGACAGTGGGAATGGTTCTGTTGTTTCTCTGTTGTCGCAGTGATTTTTGTTGTAAGGGAGTTTTATGCAAATCTCCCAGAGGCTGAGGATGATTGAGTTATGGTTAGAAGGAAGTTGGTACCTTTTACTCTAGAGGTAATTAACTGGTTTTACCATTTACCACTAGAGACTTTGTTTTTTTATGTGAATTATAGTCTTATGGAAGCGAAGTTAGGCGAGATTATTTCATACTTGACTATTGGGAGAGGACTTTGGAAGATTACCAATGAGAGGAGGGTAAATTTCCAAACTTTAAAGTTATGTGCACCTTTGAAGGCCTGACACCATTTCATTTATGCTCGTCTGCTTCCAACCAATCATCTCAGTGAAGTGACTAGAGGGAGAGCAACGTTGAATTATTGTATTCATGAGGGAAAGCCCATCAACATAGGGTCTTTGATCTACCACACTATCATCAGTTCTGCTACAGCTGCTACTATTGCAGGTATGAGATTTTCTTCCTTGATGTTTTCCTTATGCGAGCAGGCTGGAGTTAAGTATGATAGTTGGGAGGAAGTTCTGTTACCTCTAAATCCCATTATGAAGGTGAATGTGAAGACTTATTCTGAGCATTTAATTTTTGGTTGGAGAGGAGGATTTTTCAGGAGTTATGGATTAGAGATGTCTGCTGCATCTACCTCTGCTGCATCTTCATCACGACCATCTACTTCTCGTGCTTCTACATCTAGAGGTGATACCAAGACTCAAGATGAGTTATTGCAGAAGATGATGGACAATATCAATTTTACTGTTGATAAGGTACAAAATTTAGAGCATTTTTGCAGATCATACTAATAGTTATAATAGAAGGAATAGTGGTTATGAAGAGAAATTTCACTCATCTTTGGAAAGCCTGATTAGAGGTGAACCAGGAGTGTAATTTCCTTTATATCCTCGATATCCTGATTATGAGCCTGCAGAAAAATGGTACAGCGGTGATTCTGAGGATGAAGAGTAGAGATGAGAGATTCATTTTATGATTTTAATATGATGTGAACTATGTGGTCTGAACTTGCTACATTTGCATTTGTGTGTTGTTTTGGACTACGTTGTGTTTTGGACAATTATGTTTTATTATTATGACGTTTGTGGTAGTTAATATTTTAATTTTAAATTTTTGGGTAGTAATTGTTGTTTTGTGTTTAGTACTGTGATTTAGTTAGTTTAGACTTAACTTCATTTCATATATGTTATAAAATAGAAAATCTTGCTAGCTTAGATCTTAAACTTGAAATTCAAAAATTGTTGCCCTGTATTTTTATTTTATCATGTTAGTGTGTTGTTTGCTTTTATACCCACTGTTTAGAAGTCTGTTGAATCTCGACATGTTAAACTAAAATGAAAATATGGAAAATTTGATCAAAAATTAATTTTACTCGTGTCTTTAGTTTATACTTGTATAATTAGGATGTTAAAATTCCTGTTAGCATGTTATTTTTAAATTTTCATTCCTGCTTATATATATTTAATGTTAAACTGTTTAATCTGTTAAAAATTTAAGTTTGGGGGTGGGGGGGGGAGAAAAATATTTTTAAAACTGGAATTTTATTTGTTCTCAAATGTACTACAAGTGAATTTAATTTTAAAAGAAAAATTGATTATGTATATGAAGTTATATTAGGGAAGTAAAATTTGATTTTAGAAATGAGTAAGAAAATTTAGTTAAAATTTTAAGTAATGAAGAAAAACTTTAAGTTAAAAAGTTTTAGTATAGAAAATGATTAATATAAGTGACTATCTTTAGTAAGAAAAATTGTATTTTTGAAAAATTTAGATAATTTAGACTTTTTTTTAATACTTAAATTTCTTTTATTAAAATGATTTTCAAAACTATTATTATATCTATAAGTAAAAGTATTATATCATGACTTTACTTTAGGAAAGGAGAAGTAGAATTCAAAATCATTAAAGGCCTATCCAGATATAGTAATCATTGCCTAAAAAAGAAAAAGAAAAAGAAAAAAAAGAAGAAAAAAAAAGAAATGAAATTTAAGGGGGGAGAAGCTTGAGGATTAGTGTCTAATCAAAAATTGGTTCTACATTCGATCTTTTTAAAGTATAAAACTTGATAAAATTTTAAGCTTATAAATATAATATAGTAAGTAAAATTATTTTTAATAAAAATTTTTAAGTAAAGAAAATAAAAGAACTAAATTTAGAAAACTTACAATATTTCTGAATTAGATAGAAACTCATATTTTCATAGTTTTTAACATTAAAAAATTTCAAACTTTAAGTTGGTCTCATTTATTAATTATTTTTTCTAAATTGGACTACTATATTTCTAAATTTTAATTTTAGTAACTCCTAAAGAAACTCATATACATATCATACATATTTGGTTTTTAAAGATTGAAGTGTCANATACTAGATAAGTTATAGAGTGGCAAATGTGCATTGATTATAGAAAATCAAATCTTGTCACTAGGAAAGGTCATTTTTTATTACCCTTTCTAGATCAAATGCTGGATAGACTAGCTGGATATAAATAATTTTATTTTTTGGATGGATATACTGGTTATCACAAAATTCAAACATCTCCTAAGAATTAAGAGAAAATAATGATTACCAGTCCTTATGGAACTTTTTCTTTTAGAAGAATGCCCTTTGGTTTATATAATGCCCCTACTATATTTCAAAGATGTATGATTGCAATTTTTTGTGATTAATTGAAAAAGGGATTGAAGTATTCATGGATGACTTTTCAGTGTTTAGAAGTTCATTTGACTCATGTTTAGAACATTTATCCAAAATTCTTAAGCGCTGTGAAGAAACAAATTATGTGCTTAATTGGGAAAAATGTCAATTTATGGTACCTGAAGGAATTGTATTAGGACATCAAATATCAAAAAANACATCAAATATCAGAAAATGGTGTGGAAGTAGATCCTGCTAAAATTTAAGTGATCGCTAATTTACCTTATCCAACAAATGTAAATGAAATTAGGAGTTTTTTAGGACATGTTGGATTCTACAAGAGATATATGAAAGAATTTTCAAAGATTGATAAGCCTTTATGCCATTTACTGGAGAAAGATGCAACTTTTAATTTTGATGAGGAATGCCTAAAAGCTTTTAAGTTATTAATGAAAAACTAATCATTGCACCAATTATAGTTTCACCAAACTGGGAAAAACCTTTTGAATTAATGTGTGATGCTTGTGATTATGCTATTGGAGTTGTTTTAGGACAAAGATATGATAAAATTTTTAAAGTTTTTTACTATGCTAGTAAAGCTCTTAATGAAACTCAAATTAATTATACAACAACTGAGAAAGAGTTATTAGCAATAGTATATGCTTTTGATAAATTTTAATTATACAACAAATGAAAAAGAGTTATTAGCAATAGTATATGCTTTTGATAAATTTAGATCATTTTAATTGGAACTCATTGTGTAGTGCCTTTGATAAATTTAGATCATATTTAATTGGAACTCATTGTGTAGTGCATACAGATCATTCTTGCTATTAAGTACCTAATAAAAAAGAAGGATGTTAAACCTAGACTTATAAGATGGATTCTTCTTTCGCAAGAATTTGCTTTTGTAATAGTAGATCGGAAGGGGATTGAAAATCAAATTACTGATCATTTGTCCAGGCTTGAATTAGAAAAACCACTCTTTTTGAAAATAAAATTAATGAACATTTTTTAGATGAAAAATTGTTCACTATTAATGAGAAGTGTGTTTCGTGGTATGCTGACATTGTGAACTTTATTATTATTGATATTATACCCTATGAAATGACATATCAACAGAGAGGAAATTTATTTTTGAAGAAAAGAATTATTTTTGGGATGACCCATTTTTATATAAACATGGAAAGGATCAGATTATTCGAAGACGTGTACCATTAGAAGAAACTTATGAGATTATCCAAAAATGTCATAATTTTTATTTTGGGGGAGTGTTGATAAAACAACATACAAAATTTTATAATCTGGATTCTATTGGCCTACAATTTTTAGAGATGTTAATGCTTATATTAATGTTGATAAAACAACATACAAAATTTTACAATTTGAATTTTATTGGCCTACAATTTTTAGAGATGTTGATAAAATAACATACAAACCTTTACAATCTGGATTTTATTGGCCTACAATTTTTAGAGATAGTAATGCTTATATTAAAACTTGTGATAGATGTCAAAGAGTAGACAAAATTTCTAGAAGAAATGAGATGCCCCTCAATTATATGCTAGAAGTTGAAATATTTGATGTTTGGATTAAGATTTCATGGGACCCTTTATACATCTTTCAGAAATTTATATATTCTGTTAGCAGAGGACTTTGTATCGAAATGGATAGAAGCTATTGCTTTACCTCGATGTGATGCTCAAAGTGTTGTAAAATTTTTGAAAATGAATATATTTTATAGATTTGGGACGCCAAGAGTTATCATTACTGATGGAAGAAGTCATTTTAGAAATTCCATAATGAAGAAATTATTAAAGAAATATCATATAAATCATAGGATTGCTACTGCTTATCATCCTTAGACAAGTGGTTCGGCTGAATTATCCAATCGGGAAATTAAAAGAATTTTGAAAAAATCTGTGAATCCAACCAAAATGGATTGATCGTCAAACTTGACTATGCTTTGTGGGCTTATAGGACTGCATACAAAACTCCTATAGGAATGTCTCACTTGTCGTAGTTGAACTTGAGCATAAGGCATATTGGGCAATTAAAGAGTTCAATTATAATTTGAAAGATGCTGGTGAGAAAAGGATGTTACAATTAAATGAGCTTGAAGAGATAAGGAATGAATCTTATGAGAGTGCTAGGATTTATAAAGAAAAATTAAAATAATTAAAGAGTTCAATTATAATTTGAAAGATGCTGGTGAGAAAAGATTATTGCAATTAAATGAATTAAAGAGTTCAATTATAATTTGAAAGATGCTAGTGAGAAAAGATTGTTACAATTAAATGAACTTGAAGAGATAAGAAATGAATCTTATGAAAGTGCCAAAATTTATAAAGAAAAGATGAAGATATGGCATGATCAAAGGATTCTTACTAAAAATTTTTAGTCAGGGCAACAAATTTTGTTATATAATTTAAGGTTAAGATTATTTTCAGACAAACTTAAGTATAGGTGGATGGGCCCATTTATTGTGATTAAAGTTTATCCTTATGGAGCTGTGGATATTAAAGATCCAAAGTCTGAGAAAATATTTAAAGTTAATGGACGTAGACTAGAAACCTTAATTTATAAGGGATCAACATAAGTTTAATGATGGAATGATGTTGGGTCAACCAGAGTAAGCACTGGTTATGTCGAGCTGACGACGTAAAACCAAGCGCTTTGTGGGAGGCAACCCATAGTTATCAGAGTATTTTTATTTTTATTTTTGTTTTATGTGTGATTAAGAAAATTTTGTGTAGAATTTTTGAGACTATTATGTGTTAGTATTGATTTTAAGACTTTATTCAGTGATCTAGACATGTTAAAATGAGAATTTGGACGTTAAGTTGACTAGTGCAAAGATGTGCACTGGTGCTTAAGAGCCAAATCCGGCGCTTAAGCGTGGCAATTTAAAAATATGTGTAAAAATAATATTCTAGAAGGTAAAACTACCTAGAAGTTTGCAAGAAACATGCCAAGGCAGTTTCTAAACGTGTCTAGGAATTATTGGAAGGATTTAGGCCTATAAATAAAAGGGTTTAGTGAAGGAATTTAACCCTAGATCATTTCTAGCCCTAAAGTCTAAGAGAGAGATAAATTTTATGATGATGTCTTCATGAGAGATAGATTTAAAGAAGAAGGAGGAGACCATGAGGAAGAAATTCATTAGTCAAAGTGCACAAGAGATTTATAACAGTTTCTTAGTTGTTAGTATTGAAGGAATATCAGAGAAGATCAATAAAATTGAAAATACCATGTTTGTACTGGAGACTAAGGTATTGGAGATTCATGCACATCTTGAGCATATTGGATAGAAATTGAAAATGAAATTTAGCCACACTAGTTATATAGAAAAAGTGGATAAGGAGATGTTTCTTAAGCACAAGTGGACTAAATAAGATTGCATCAGAGCACATCCCCACCGTCTGTTTTACCAACTTTATATTTCAGTTTCCCCAGGAGAGACTAATGAAAGACCTGAATTTGTTCCTTCTAATGAAGAATGAAATTAAGTTTTATGTTTAAGGTTATGTTTTTGTGTGTTTAAAGACGTTTTCTTTAAGTGTTTTAGTGTTTAAGACTTTCTTTTAGTGTTTGTGTTACTTAAGTGTTTAATTGTGAAAGATTTTTAAGTGTTTGTATTTAGGAAAATTTTCTCATCCAAGACAATTTGGAATGAGAATTAAGTGTTTAAATGTATTTGTACTCGTTTGTGAATTAATATAAGTTTGTTTGTGTGAAATTTTGTGTTGTTTTAGCCTTGAATTTAAATAGTTATTAAAAAGAATTTTGAGATAAAGGAGAGTTACAGGATGTTGAAAATAGTCATTTAAGTGTTATGAGACCGTTTAAGGATGGTTTAATTAGGCAAATAATGCATTTTACTGTAATTTGAATTTTTTAAAAATCATGCACTTGCGCCTAAGCGCCACATTTCGCGCTTAAGCACGAGCAAACCCGAGAGGCAGGCGCCTAAGCGCCACTTACCCGCGCTTAAGCACCGGTTCACGAAAATCGGTTTGCGAACGGTTAAAAGTGAAAATTTGAGCAAAAAATCACCATTTTTATCCTCTTGTCACCTTCAACCTCTCAAAAATGTGATTTTGGAGAGCAAGGGCACACCATTAATTGGAGATTTCTTGGTGGAATCAAGAAAAATTTTCTAGATTCAGATTTCTTAAGGTAAGAGCTTTACTTTTATGCAAAAATTTTGGATTTTCACCATGTATTTTGAGTATATTTGGAAGAATTCAAAAATTCACTATTCATGGTGAAAAATGAGAAAAAATCTTTGGAAATAGCAAAGGAAGTGTAGTTTAAGCTTTTGGAAGTTTAGTTTAGTGGTTAAGACTTGATTTTTGAAGTTATTATTGGAATTTATCAAATTTGTAGAATGACTCCAAGAATGAAGAGGAGCAAAGGCAAAGCCCCTTTCGATTCGAGTAAATTTGTTAGTTCAAAAGCTCAAGATCGGTATAGCGATGCGTTGCAATCACGCAAACTGATTCAAGAGCGATGTTTTAGAAATCCGTGTGGAGACGTGGAAGATTTAATTGTTCCCCAATAGTGGGAAAAATTCTGTTGTTTCTCTGCTGTGGCAGTTATATCTGTTATGAGGGAGTTCTATGCAAATCTACCTGAAGCTGAAAACAATCGAGTTATGGTTCGAGGAAAGTTGGTACCTTTTTCGCCAGAGGTAATCAACTTGTTTTACCATTCACCATCGGATATGTTATCTTTTTATGCAAATTATAGCCCTAATTAAGCGGACTTAGATGAGATTATCTCTTACTTGACTATTAGGAGAGGACTTTGGAATATCACTAATAAGAGGAGAGTAAATTTCCCAACTTCAAAGTTATGCGCACCTTCAAAGGCCTGACGCTATTTCATTTCTGCTCGTCTTCTTCCGACCAATCATCTCAGTGAAGTGACTAGAGAAAGAGTGATGTTCAACTATTGTATTCAAGAGGGAAAGCTCATCAACATTGGAGCTTTGATCTGTAAGACTATTATCAGTTCTTCTACAGCTATTACAACTACAGGTCTGGGATTTACTTCCTTGATCTTTTCTTTGTGGGAGCAGGCTAGAGTTAAATATGATAGCTGGGAGGAATTGTTATTACGTTAAAAGCCCATCACTAAGGTGAATGTGAAGACTTATTTTGAGCATTCAATTTTTGGCTGCAGAGGAGGATTTTCTCGGAGCTATGGAATGGAGACTTATGCTGCTTCTACCTCTACTTCTTCTACAACTAGACCATCTACCTCACATGCTTCTACTACTCGAGGTGAGTCTACTGATACCCAAGATCAATTATTGTAGAGGATGATGAATAATATTAATTTTACCACTGATAGGGTACAAAATTTAGAGCATTTTACAGAGCATACTGATACTATAATAGGAGAAAAAGTGATTATGAATAGAAATTTCACTCATCTATGGAGAGGCTCATTAGGGGTAACCAAGGAGTGCAATTTCCTCCATATCCTATATACCTTAATTATGAGCCTGCAAAAGTTTGGGATAACGGTGATTCAGAGTATGAAGAGTAGAGCTGAGAGATTTATTTTATGATTGTAATATGATATGAACTATGTGATCCGGGCTTGCTACATTTGCATCTATGTGTTAGTTTGAACTATGTGATGTGGTTTGTACTTTTATGTTTAAGTGAGAATTGTGATGTAATGTGTTCTCATGTTTTGGACTTCAGACATGTATGTATGTTTACTTGTTTAGATATTATGATGTGTAAGGCTTTTATTTTTAATTGTATTGTAATTTTTGTGTTAGTTAGTAGTTTGTTTTAAAATTCTAGGGTAGTAACTGTTGTGAGTTTTGTGATTTAGTTAGTTTAGAACTTAACTTAATCTTATATCTGTTGTAAAGTTGAAAATCTAGCTAACTTAGATCTTAAATTTAAATTTCTGAAACTGCTACCCTGTATTTTTCTTTTATCATTTTAGTGTGTTTGTTTTTATGCTGAGAACGTGAAATCAAGTTAGTGTGTTTGTTTACTTTTATGTTTATACCCACTGCTTAGAAGTTTATTGAATCTCTACATGTTAAATTGAAATGAAAATATAGAAAATTTGATTAAAAATTAATTTTACTGTTGTTTTTAGTTTTATACTTGTATCATTAGGGTTTAAAAATTCATGTTAGTATGTTATTTTAAATTTCATTCCTTCTTATATATATCTGATGTTAAACTGTTTAATCTGTTAAAAATTTAAGTTTGGGGGATGAAAAATATTTTCAAAAGGGAAATTTTATTTGTTCTCAAATGTTCTACAAGTGAATTTGATTTGAAAAGTAAAAAAAATGATTACGTATATGAAGTTATATTAGGGAAGTAAAATTTGATTTTAGAAATGAGTAAGAAAATTTCATTAAATTTTTTAGTAATGAAGGAAAACTTTAAGTTAAAAAGTTTTTAGATGAGAAAATGATTAATATAAGTAACTATCTTTAGTAAGAAAAATTGTATTTTTGAAAAATTTAGATAATTTAGACTTTTATTTTTGATACTTAAATTTCTTTTATTCGTATTTTTGAAAAATTTAGATAATTTAGACTTTTATTTTTAATACTTAAATTTTTTTTAATTAAAATAATTTTCAAAACTATTATTATATTTATAAGTAAAAGACTTATATCAAGACTTTGCTTTAGAAAAGGAGAAGTGGAATTTAAATCATTAAAGACCAATCCAGATATAGTAATCCTTGACTGAAAAAGAAAAGAAAAAAAGAAAGAAAAGAAAAAGAAAAGAAAAAGAGAAAGAAAAGAAAAAGAAAAAGAAAGAAAAAAAAATTAGGAAGGAGAAGCTTGAGGTTTAGAGCCTAATCAAAAATTGGTTCTACATTTGATCTTTCTAAAGTATAAGACTTGAGAAACTCTTAAGCTTATAGATATAATATATTAAGTAAAATTATTTTTAATAAAAATTTTAAGTGGAGATAATAAAAGAACTAAATTCTAAATTTGGAAAATCTACAATACATTTTTGAATTAGATAGAAACTGATATTTTCAACATTCTTAACTTTAAGAATTTCTAAACTTTAAGTTGGTCTCATTTACTGAATATTTTTTCTAAATTTGGACCCCAATATTTCTCAATCAAAATTTTAGTAACTCCTAAAGAAACTCATATGCATATCATACATATTTAGTTTTTAAATATTACAGTGTCACTTGAGGATAAGTAATATTTTAAGTTTGTGGGATTTTGATACACCTAAAATATAAAGTGTTTTTAGACACATTTTAATACCTATTTTTGAGATATTGCACTTTAATGGAAGGTATTTTTGTGTTTTTCTTGCAGATACAGGTAAAAAGGGTGAAAAATGCTTAAAGGAGTGAAAAATGATCAAATTTGGAGCAAAAAGGTGAAAAATGTGCAAAAGAGTTTTGGCGCCTAAGCGCCATATCCGGTGCTTAAGCGCTGGTTAAATAGAGAAGGCCGCGCTTAAGCCCCAAAGGCTCTGCGCTTAAGTGCTAGTGGCAGTTATTGGATGAGTAAATTCGGTTTCTACAAATTTTGAAGAGGTTTTGGAGGCACCCATTGGCTTAATAGGTGGTTATAACCACCATGTACGAAAATTATCTGGAAAGGATGCATCTCTTTTGGAAATACATCGAATCTAGACATATTTTGAAGAGAAACCAAAGCACCTTTTGGAAAATTAGAAAAGAAAGAAGATTGGGACTTTGAAAGAGGCCTTGAAAGTATTGAAAAGTTTTGAAAGTTCTCATTTGGGGAGTTAGTTCGGAGAGATTTTCAAGCACCACTTTTACTTTTATTTTATCTTTTTTATTATTTTATTTTGAGCGATTGTAAAGAGAAGAGAATCAAAGGAACTTTAAGAGTTTGGTGGAGGACTTGAGATAAGTTTTTATCTTTTTGTTTTGAGACTACTTTTAGTTTTATTTGAGACTTATTGTTGGTTTCATAATGATTTCTTCTTTTAAACAAAAGTGTGATTTTATTTTGTCCATGGATTCTGAGTAGTTTTATTTATCTTTCTTCATAAAATGATAAGTAATTAAGTTTTGGATGGAAGTTGTGGAAAGTATTGATCTTCAATGATGGTTCTTCTTGAAATGATAAGTAATTAAGTTTTGGATGGAAGTTGTGGAGAGTATTGATCTTTAATGTTGGAAAGAGTTGTGATGATTTAAATTCACGTGCTTCTTTTACTTCTTGATTTGGTCAATCGAGATGTTAAAATTTATTGTGAGAACATGTAGGAACCGGGCTGGTGTTGTCTCAATCAACAATTGAAAAGAATCACATGATGTTGTATGAATGAGAATGTAGTTCATATGATTAAGTGAAAATAAATAGGGAAATATTCATTGAAGGGTGTAGAGTTAGAGGAATTTAAAGTGACAGGTTAGTTCATATGATTGAGTGCAATAAATAGGGAAATATTCATTGAAGGGTGTAGAGTTAGAGGACTTTAAAGTGACAGGTTAATCCTCAACTTGGTTTATTGTTTTAGGTTCTGATACAAGAATGTTAGCCCCTAGGTGGAGGGAATCGAAGGAACTCTAGAGTGAGAGCTAGTATCTTCCATGCTTAGCCGGTCTTGAGAACTATTTAAACTTAAATTAGCCAATGTTATTTATAGAATCTCTAGTAAGGGTAAGTAATATTATTGCTCCTATTTGGCACAACACAATTTACATACTTCCACGACAGAATTCCTATACTTATTACTAATTCATAACAAGAAGAAAGACATTTTCATATTTAGTGTTTTTCTTCTACAAAAACTCTAGTTATATTTATAAATTGTTATTGTTTTATCAAAATATTGAAAATACCAAAACATATTTAAATTTTCATTACTGTAAAAAATCATCTTTAGTTCAGATAATTATCCTTTTATTAAAAATAGAAAGTTTGATGTTCTTGTGTATTCTCCCTGTGGGTTAAATATTCAGGCCTTAATCAAAAAGTCCTATATTACTTGATAACGATACGATACTTGCGTAGTATCCCAATATATATAAATTAAAAGTTAAATTCTTATTTTTTTCCAGGATCAAGTTTTTGGTTTTATTGCAAAGTAAAGAAATATAAGTGAAATATAATCTGAATTATTGTTGTACTGTGCATATTAGTAGTATTCAGGGATCATCACTCTAAACAACTTTAACCCCCCCCAAAGGATTTAACTGAACTTGTCATTTAAACCTTTTGAACCTTTAGACTTCGGGACTTCTACTTCACCGAGGAACTTGGAGCTAATTACAATGACAACATCTAACAACAACAAGTGGATCTACAACAACAAATTCTTCTTTAGAATTTAATAACAAGCCACAAGATTTCAAGGTCATTTACCTAGTGCAACAAAAATCCTCACCTTATATTTAGGCCTTTGCACAATCATGTTGTGTAAATTAAGCTCTCTCATTTTAGGATTCCAAGATTTTCATTTATTATGACATAAACCCTATTTTCCAGGCTATTTGTGTGATTGTTTCAAACAAATGTAAGCCCTAAATAATAATAATTGGCAAGATGAAACATTTGATAATTTTCTCTCTGAAATTTTGGCCAAACCATAGGATAGCTTGGGAAGTCTCCGAGGCTCTCCTCAGGATCTGTAACATTCCCTAGTTTTTTTTTTTCTACCTTATATTTCCATAATAAATGTTCCAAATTTGAGTCTTTCCCATTTGACACACATTGGTCTGATCTTTGAAAAGTCGCACCATTTGAAATTCTTGAAGACACTATTTTTTTATCTAAATCGAGAGTTTTCTTAGGTGACCTTGCTGATTTAAGATGTAATTAACAATAGGGGCTTGCCCTTATAGGAAACTTTAAGAACCTATCTTAATATAAACCCTATTTAATCTTTTTTTATTAGATAAGGGAATGTTTTTGTCAACACAAAGGTTTTCAGACTAAAACAGATGTCATTAAATTCTTTAGTTTATTTAATTGAGCCTCAAGGACAAGTAATATGTTTATTCCTCAGAATAGGTATGCCACTTGCAGTGTTGTGTTCATTTATTTAAACTATTGTTTAAATGAGATCAGTTTGGTTTCATATTTTCAAAAAATTAAAATATTACTTTCCAAAATTTAAAATATTATAATAAATCAAACATGTTTTTCCCAACGAAAAGGCATTCGACACGGTCATGGTCAGAGATCCACGGCTAGGCCTCCGGGCATCTCTGACAAGAAACTCCATAATGAAGGGCTCATGGCTCAACTGCTTAACTGTAGCATAAGAAAATGTTTAACACAACTGAATTACAGCAAACATTGAATTTTTAAATATTTAAAAATTATTTTCAGTCCGATGTAGTGCTCTATATGGGGAACCGAGTCTCCAAGATGGAGTGTAGCGTTGACCCAACCTGCAATTACGCAGATATTTATACTCCAAAAGATTGCTAAAACTTGGCCCAAATTATATTAAGCCAAGTTTTATATAATTATTATATATAAAACTTATATCAAACTCTTTTAAACAATTATATCCCACGAGGAAAGCTGTAACTTTATAATAATAACTTAAAAAAATTTTATCTAAAATGCAGATAAAAATTATAGGAGAATGGTGTTGAAAGTTTTTTAAAGGATTACAACTAAATTTACATGCAATCTAAATTTAAACAAAAAATAAGAAGAAAGTTTAAAAGACTAATAAGTTTAAAAGAGTTTGAATATAATGAAGAGATCTTTGCCCTTACAAAGTTATCTTAATCAATATAAGAATTGAATGATTAAAAATATAAAATGATGTATTGTGACAAATAGGAGCGTACTTATTCATTAACCTTTCTCTTTGTTAGCAATGAACATTGGCTAACCATAAGTTTGTTCTAGCTTGTGTAGTAGTGCTGAATAGATTATGGCCTCTCACTTCTAGATTACCCACTGTGCCATCTCTATAGGACCTACTAGGGACCCTTAGATCCAAACTCAAGATTAAATTGACAAAAGAATCTAGCATGTCATCCTAGAAAAATCAATTATATGCCCATCAGAAAAATGACAAAAAAATTTACCCAATTTATATTAAGCGACTCATGTGCAAAATTTAAATAGATAATAAAATGATTGACACACTAGGGGTACTACTCAAGTATATGTATCATTTCAAGTAATATAGGATTTTCTTTAAAAACTCAGTAGTGATCCCATGGAGATAGCCAAAACTCTTGTAAAATTGACTAGCTCTCACTTAGGTTGGGAAGATACTAGCTCTCACTTTAGAGTTCCCACTTCCCCTCACCTGAGGGCTAAAATCTCATTTTAGTTTCCAAACATCTGGACCAAAATAGGGATTTTAGTCTGTCACCCTAAAATCTCCAATTTTATGCCCATCAAAACTTATTTCCGAATTTATTTGCACGTAACCTCATGGAAAACATTCTCATTCTTGATGCTAAATGTGATTCTTACAATGTTGGAACATAGCCCATTTTGGGTCACTACTTCTTACAACAGATTTTAATAAATCAATTGGTTAGATTGACAAGTAAATTAAGCATAGATTTTGAATCATCAAAATTTACAGAATTTTAAAAGCACGTATACTAAACTACATTCCTATAAGTAAAGGAAACTACTCAGATCTCATGGGGAAGTAACACCAATAAATGGATTTATAGATAAATAAAAGTTAACAAGAAAAGACAAAGTAAATTAAATAAAGTACACAACTTATCTTAAACTCCTTCCCAAGCAATCATTCTAGTTCTTTTAATTCACTCACTCCCCTTACAATTCCACTCCAAACTTACTAAAAATCTGTAGTGAAGAAGATATTTATCACTTATCCTCTTCTCCTCCAAATCCAAGCAAGCCTCCAAGACTTTCTCCTCTATAGGAAGAATCCACTTCTCTATCAAAGACTCCCTTTAATTCTTTTCAAAAGTCTTTTTTTTAATCTCTAGAAGTACCTTTAAATAAAGATCTCAAAATCCCCAAGAGTTTCTCCAAGCACCTCATTAAAATTTGTCCAAATTTAATGGATCTTCTAGATTACTACCTCTGATGTATAGTCACCAGACTCTCTGTTGCCTGGCACCTAGCGCCAAATTCTGGCCCCTAGGCTCCAGATCAACATTAGCCTTTTTTGCTTCATTTGACTCTAATTTCCTCCATTTTTATTCTATTTGCTCTATTTAGTCTACCTACATCCAAAAGAAATAAAAATACCTTTCATTAAAGTAAAATATCATTAAAAATAGGCATTAAATATGAAAATAAAAGTAACGTATTTTAAGTATGTTAAAATCACCCAAACTTAAGTGTTACTTGTTCTCAAATAACTTATTTTTCTGAAAAATATTTTAATATGTGGTTGTGGATTTCATTAAAGCCCTCTATAGTTTTATCCTATAAATGTTGTAGTAATGATTTTAGGAAAATCTTAATAATTTGGGTTAAAAATAAAACATAAGAATATTTTGTAATCAAGCGCATGAATTCTAACTCTTCTATTTATTTCAAAAGAAAATTGTAGTTTGAAAAACATTGGAGTCTCAGAAAAATAACAGATAGAATTTGAGAGAACTTTACTAGTAAAGGTAAACTAATATTGTAATAAAATAAAAGCTCAAAATTCTAAAAAAGTCTTTTTCTTTAAAATTATTCAAGTGAAGCCAATTTTTAATTAGGCATCCCCTCAAGCTTCTCCTCACTTTCATATATACCTTTCTTTTCTTTCTTTTTTTTATTCTTTTTCTTTTACATTCATGATCATTTCTAATCCTTTCTTTTCTTTTTCTTAGTGAGGATTACTATATCTGAATCAGCCTTTAATTATTCAAAACTTCTCTATCATCCTCTTAAAGTTAAAAATTTATCACATTCCTTTACCTTAATCCTTTGTATTAGTTTTCAAAAATGATTTTTCATANTAAGACAAAGTAAATTAAACAAAGTACACAACTTATCTTAAACTCCTTCCCAAGCAATCCTTCTAGTTCTTTTAATTCACTCACTTCCCTTACAATTCCACTCCAAACTTACTAAAAATTAGTAGTGAAGAAGATATTTATCACTTCTCCTCTTCTCCTCCAAATCCAAGCAAGCTCCAAGACTTTCTCCTCTATAGGAAGAATCCACTTCTCTATAAAAGACTCCCTTTTATTCTTCTCAAAAGTCTTTTTTTTTAATCTCCAGAAGTCTCTTTAAATAAAGATCTCAAAATCCCCAAGAGTTTCTCCAAGCACCTCATTAAAATTTGTCCAAATTTAATGGATCTTCTAGATTACTACCTCTGTTGCATAGTCACCAGACTCTCTGTTGCCTGGCACCTAGGCGCCAAATTCTGGTCCCTAGGCTCCAGATCAACATTAGCCTTTTTTGCTTCATTTGACTCTAATTTTCTCCATTTTTATTCCATTTGCTCTATTTAGTCTACCTACACCCAAAAGAAATAAAAATACCTTTCATTAAAGTAAAATATCATTAAAAATAGGCATTAAATATGAAAATAAAAGTAACGTATTTTAAGCATGTTAAAATCACCTAAACTTAAGTGTTACTTGTTCTCAAATAACTTATTCTTCTGAAAAATATTTTAATATGCGGTTGTGGGTTTCAGTAAAGCCCTCTATAGTTTTATCCTATAAATGTTGTAGTAATGATTTTAGGAAAATCTTAGTAATTTAGGTTAAAAATAAAACATAAGAATATTTTTTAATCAAGCGCAGGAATTCTAATTCTTCTATTTATTTCAAAAGAAAATTATAGTTTGAAAAACATTGGAGTCTCAGAAAAATAACACATAGAGTTTGAGAGAACTTTACTAGTAAAGGTAAACTAATACTATAATAAAATAAAAGCTCAAAATTGTAAAAAAGTCTTTTTCTTTAAAATTATTCAAGTGAAGCCAATTTTTAATTAGGCATCCCCTCCAGCTTCTCCTCACTTTCATATATACCTTTCTTTTCTTTTTTTTTTATTCTTTTTCTTTTACATTCATGATCATTTCTAATCCTTTCTTTTCTTTTTCTTAGTGAGGATTACTATATCTGAATCAGCCTTTAATTATTCAAAACTTCACTATCATCCTCTTAAAGTTTAAAATTTATCACATTCCTTTACATTAATCCTTTGTATTAGTTTTCAAAAATGATTTTTCATAGAATCTCAATTCTTTAAAGTAAAGATCTAAGATCCTCAATATTTTAAAAGATTTCTACTTTAAATAGTAAAATTTTATTCCTATTCTCTTTTACTTAATATCTTAATTCTTAGAACTAACCTTTATCACCAAAAATTAACTTAAGTATACCACAATATCTATAGAATTAGGAAAATATAGTTCTCTAAAAATAACACCACATTCCCCCATGTTGCTTTTNATTAATATCTTAATTCTTAGAACTAACCTTTATGACAAAAAATTTACTTAAGTCTACCACAATATCTATAGAATTAGGAAAATATAGTTCTCTAAAAATAACACCACATTCCCCCATGTTGCTTTTAAAAAGATATTTTCTTTGAATATAGTTTCTTAAGGACAAATAAAAGTTATGTTTTAAAAAAAAAATTTCTCCCCCAAAACTTAAATTTCTCTTAATAAGTTAAAACATTTATAGCATAAAATATAGAAGCATGAAGAAATTTTTAAAAATAAATTCTGTAAAAAGGGTTTAACATGGCAGTATATAAGTACTGGACGCAGGTATACAGTAGCAGTAGTGCATAATTAACATGGATATAACAAAAAAAATTGCTAAGTACAGGAGTTCTTAGACATAACAACATGCATAACAACAATAGTAGAGTGAAACAACTAGTAGTATAGTAACACAAACAATAAGAAGTGTAAGAAATAAACAGTAACAAATCCAATTGTAACAATTCCACAAAAATAATTTCTAAACTAAATAGTTCAGAACATATATCACAACTAAAGAAACAAAACATACAATAAATAAACAAAGATTCTAATCCTCATCAGACTCCTCCTCCTCTTCCATATATTCTTATGGGTCATAGTTCGAAAATGGAGGACTTGGTGGAAATTGAACATTATGATCTCCTTGCAAAAAACTCAGTGGAGATGTTTTGAAACATGTATCATAGTCATGTTTGAATTTCAAGTATCGCTAGACATGATCAATTCTAAAATCAATATCAATCACTTTGCCTTGAAGATACGCTATGTCATGTGTCAAAGCCTGATAATCATTATGAAGATCTCCTAGAGTGGCAGAAGATTTAGCAGTAGTACTGGAAGTAGATGGTCGGGAGGCAGGTTGAAGGAATATCTAAACTTCCTCCTGTAGACCTCATTCCAGCATGCAACTCATATACATAAACATTGGTTCTGCTAATTCATTGAAGAGGTTGTATTTGTTCTTTCCATTGCTCATATTCTACTTCTAACCGCTTGCATAAAGTAAAAAACAAGGCAAGGAAACCTAATCCTCCAGTAGGGCCACGTCTAGAAGAAATATTCTGATAAATTAGAGATTTAATATTTATATTCTTCTTCTGTTGAATACAGAAATTCAAGGGTGCTCTCTCCTTAGTCACCTCACTAATATGATTATTAAGAAAAAGTCATGCAAAAATAAAATTGTGTCATGCATTGGAGGGTACATTTAACATTGAGGCCAAGAAGTTTACCTTATGATTTTTCTTAATTTTCTAAACTCCTCTTCCATCAGCCAAAAATGCAATCACCTCGACCAACTACAATTCAGTAACCCCGAATGGAGCATACTCATAGTTCAAATTATTAGGCAACTGGTACAGAACATTGATGCTCTCAGAAGTAACTTCCACTCTTCTTCCTCTTCCTTAAACATAAATTTGATCATCAGAGGCTTCATGGAAATTGACGTAAAATTCTTGGACAATATAAATTACTGCTACCTCGGTGAAGTAGCAGAAATTTTCCCAGTGTCGGGTTTTAATTAAGCTTTCAACCGCTCCCCAGGAAAAAAGAAAATCCATCTCCCAAATCAATTTTCTACAAACATGAAGATTAACGAAGTTGTACTGAGCCTTAAAATTGGTGAACTTCTCAGAATCAAAGTCAAGTCTTCCTTTTACACTATTAGTTTTAGGAGTCATAATATATAAAAATTCTAAAAAAAATTCCACATAAATTTCAAAAAATATTTTTAAACTCCCAACAACATTTTTCTAAGGTGAAAAACTTTCTACCATAGATTCATCACTCATTTCTTCCAAAAAAATCCAAAAAATCGGTATATGAGCAATGTGAGAAGAATCCATGGTGAAAATAAAAATCGTTTTGCATTAAAGTTAAGCTCTTACCTTGAGGAGATCAAATCCAATGTTTTTAAGCCAAGAAATTGCCCTAAAAACCAAGATTTGAGAAGCCCTAGGAATCCTCCGCACTATTTTTTGCAAAAACTATGAAGAAAAATGTGATGGTTTGGTAAAAAATTGGGTTTTTAACCTAGATTTAAGGTTTAGTTGAACCAGTGCTTGTGCGCCAAATTTTGACGCCTAAGCGCCAAGCTCTCGGGTTTCTGGCGCTTAGGCGCCGGTGCCCAGAATTTGATTATCATTTTTTTGTTAAACTTCATCAACGAGCACTACACACCAAGGCACCACAAACCCTAGAATGCCAAATTCAACATGTTTAAACATCTTCCAATATCTAATTTTCACAAACACCGACAATCATTTATATTTAAATATAAATCCAATCCCCATACAAACACTAATATACGCCACTCACAACCTTTAATCACAAATTTTAAATTCACTCACAGATTATTAAACACACAAATATTGAATGTATTAGAAAGCCTACAAGCTATAACATAGTAAAAAATTATCAAACACACATAAAAGCAAGAAGCACATATGAATGCTACGATAAAAAATCTGCTACATATTGTCATCAACCTCACTATCCACTTCTCAAATATCTCCATGCAACTGATGCATGTACAAGTTGTAGAAGGGATAGTTTGTGAAGTCCTCAAAATCTTAGTTGAGATGTTGATGAAGAGGTAGGGCATGAAGACAGATTCATATAAGAAGTTCCCCCATGCGTTGCCTAAAGATTTATGTTGTCACACCTCAAGTTAGACTGGTCCATGGGCTTCCAAGGAAGAAGTATATTTTCCCAACTTTCATAAGGGACCTGGGCTTGACTACAAATTTACAAAATAACTGTAGGGTGTCCAAGCGCAGTCATAGATCCATTTGGTGCAACTCCAATGATGGATCTATAAATAAGTGCCTCCACATCAATAGGTCTTCCCATCTGAATTTAGTAATTGAGGATTGCATTTTCCTTAGTTACTTCCTTATTGTTTGTGGTAGGAAGTAATTTGACCAAAATGAAAAAGTGTCAAGGCATAGATGCTGAATTTAATCTTGCAGTATGGAAAATAACCTTAGAATCACTTCTAAATTTCCAACGTTCATCATTGTCCGTCAGGAATCTGAAGTTCTTAGTCAAATTGTCTGTAGTCTGAGTGAAGTTAGCAAATTCACAAATTGGTATGCCATCCACCAACAACAACACATTGATCCTTGAAGAAATGAAAGGTACTAACTTACTTCGAACATAAACCAATCCATGATTTAATCCATGAAGATTTCCATAGAATTCCTTCACAATAGAGATCACAGTAATGGCAGTAGTGTAGCAAAACACTTCCCAATGCCTCTGCGTAATAATTGCCTAGATTTGCTTTCCAAGCATGATGAATCCTCTTTCTTTAAGATACTTCTTCTTCAAAAAAGTCCTATCATGAAGTCTCTACGTTTCTTTTCTTATGAACTTCTTATGATCAAAAACTCAAGGAGTTGAACTTGTCAAAGCATTGCAATTCATGATTCATGAAATCTAATGAAATCTCGGCTTCTATCACTCCCTCGCCTTCTAAAATGGTGAAGAACGAAATGAATTGAAGGTTTAGGGGGTTATAATGGTGAAAATCGTTAGAAAAACTAACAACCGCACAATTTAATGATTCATTAACTGTGGTGCCTAGGCGCCAGGGTCTCTGTATTTAGGCACCAAGGTGCTAGATTTCAGCTCCTAGGTGCCAGTGCACAATTAAAAACTGGTTCGCCAAAGGTCCAAGCACACGTCTTAACCTCCCCTAAGTCATGAATTATATCATTTAAAGTAGTAACAACACATGTGCTACTCTCAAATACAATCAAGCAAATACATAAACAAATCTAAACCAACTAAACTTAATTAATTCTAATAGTTATGGGTTGCCTCCCACAAATCGCTTGGCTTAACATCATCAGCCTGACGTATCCACATCTTACTCTGGTTGACCTAACATTAGGATTTCATTAGATATTGATCTATTTCCATTAAAGTAAGGTTTCAATCTATGTTCATTTACCTTGAAAATTTTATCATTTTTTGAATCCTTGATATTCACAGCACTATAAGGATAAGCTTTTATCACAATGAATGGCCCCATACTCCTAGATTTCAGTTTCCCAAAAAAATAATCTCAATCATTAATTGTATAGTAAAACCTCTTATCCAAGTTCTAGATTCCTTATTAAAATCTTCCAATCATGTCATAATTTCAACTTTACATTCTCATAAGATTCATTTCTGATTTCCTCAAGCTCATTCAACTGTAGTAGTCGTCTCTCACGAGCATCTTTCTAATTATAATTAAATTCTTTGATAGCCCAATAAGCTTTATGCTCCAGTTCCACTGGTAAGTAAGAATCCTTCCCAAATATGAGCTTATATGGGTCATTCCTATAAGATTTTTATATGTTATAAGCTCATAATGCTCCATCTAGTCTATCTGACCAATCCACCCTATTAGAATTTATAATTTTCTCCAAAATTCTTTTAATTTTGTGATTGGATAATACTGTTAGACCGTTGGTTTAAGGATGATAAGTAGTGACAATTTTATGTCTAATACAATATTTTTTATTTGAAATGACTTCCCCCATCTGTAATTATTACTCTCGGTATCCTAAATCTACTAAAAACATTTCTCTTTAAAATTTTTGCAACACTTCGAGCATCACAGTGAGGTAAATCTACATCTTCTATCCACCTTGAAACACAGTTCACTGTAACTAAAATATATATATTTCCAAAAGATGATATAAATGGTCCCATAAAGTCTAAACCCCAAACATAAAAAATTTTAACCTTTAAATGAATAGTGAGGGGCATTTCAATTCTTCTGGAAAAATTGCCTAGCCGCTGACATCGATCACATGTTTTCATATAAGTATTGAAATCACTAAATATTATATGCTAATAAATCCATATTGTAAAATTTTATATGCAGTGTTATCAATCTCAAAGTGTCACCCAAAATCAGAATCATGACATTTCTGAATAATTTATTGAGTCTTTTTCATAGGTACACATCTTCAAATAATTTGATCCTTACAATGTTTATATAGATATGAGTCATCCAAAAAGTAAGATCTTGCATCATGCTTAAATTTCCTTTGTTGTGGGTATGTCAAACCGTAGGGTAAAATGTTACTAACTATGTAATTAACTATGTTGGCATACCATGGAACACATTCTTCAGTTAGAGTATAAATTTTTCATCAGGAAAATATCCATTAATTTAACTTTCAATGCAATCCAAATTTTCATGTTCAAGCCTAGATAAATGATTAGCAATCTGATTATCAGTTCTCTTCCTATCTACTACCTCAAAATCAAATTCATGCAGCAGAAGGACCCATCGTATTAACCTTGATTTTGTATCCTTCTTTAACATCAGATTATTTAATAGCTAAGTGATTTGTATGTACTATACATTTAGTTCTAATAAGATAAGACTCAAAGGCATATACTATCGCAAATAACTCTTTTTCCGTAGTAGCATAATTAATTTGAGTTTCATTCATATTTTTTTTTAGCAAAATGTATTACTTTGAAAATTTTATCATATTTGTATCCAAAAACAACTCCAACAGCATAAGCACTCGCATCACACATGAACTCAAACGGGTTACCCCAATCGGGTGAAATAATAATAAGAGTGATGATTAATTTTTCTTTTAGTAAATCAATAGCATTTAGGCACTCCTAATTAAAATCAAATATGACATCTTTCTCTAAAAGTTGGTATAGAGGTTTAATGATTTTTGAAAAATCTTTAATGTATCGCCTGTAGAAACCTGTTTGTCCTAAGAAACTTTTAAGTGACAGCTTAGCAATAACTTGTGCTTTTACCGGATCTACTTGCATACCATTTTTAGAAATTTTATATCCAAAAATAATTCCACTTACAACCATAAATTGATATTTCTCACAATTGAGAAATAAATTTGTCTCTTCGCAACATTTTAGTACTTTTTTCTAAATGATTTAACATGATTCGAATGAAGTATAAAACATTGAAAAGTCAACCATAAAAAACCTATTTCTTTCTGAATTAAATTACAAAAAATGAACAACATGCTCTTTTGAAATGTTGCAGGTGCATTGCATAATCCAGTGACATCCGTTTAAAAGAAAAGTTTTGTATGGACTCTTGAATGTGGTCTTTTCTTAATCCTTTGAAGCTATAGAAATTTTTTGATAACCGGTATATCCATACAAAAAGCAAAAAATATTCGTGCCCCAATAGCTTGTCTAACATTTGATCCACAAAAGGTAAAGGAAAAAATCTTTCCTATTGACAAGATTTAATTTTTAGTAATCAATGCAAATTTGCCACCAAGTGACTTATCAGGTAAGAATTAATTAATTCTTTTCATTAATGGATATAATCACTCCCCCTTTCTTAGGAATACAATGGAAAGGACTAAACCAAGTACTATCTGAAATAGGATAAATAATTCCAGCATCTAACCACTTTATAATTTCTTTCTTGACAACTTCTTTTATTATAGGGTTCAGTCTCCTTTTAGGATCAACCCTTGGCTTATGATTTTCTTCTATTAACACTCAGTGCAAACAAATTGAAGGACTGATTCCCTAAATTATAGCTATCGGCCATCCAAAAGCTTTCGTAGAAATTTTTAAGAATTTCCATTAATTTTTTATCTTGATCTTTAGTTAGGTCTGAGGATATTATAACAAGTAATGTAGATGAGTTCCCTAGAAAAGCATACTTTAAATGCATAGGTAGAACCTTCATCTCGAGTTTAGGAAGTTTTTCCATTGAAGGACAAAAAGATATGATGTTTTCACTTGTGTCCAACAACTCATAATTTTCTTGAATATAATCAAAATCCTTATTAACCTTTTCAATTATTTTATCTTTCAGATCACTATCTTCTTCATTCTCAGCTTCTTGTTATTCTAATTTATCTTCATAAAGTTTCTTGAAATGGATGCTACTTAAATGATTGATAAGTTCCATTCTAAAACAGTCATCCTCTCTTCTCATTGCTGGATATTTCAGTGCTTTTTATATATTAAATGTTACTTCCTGATCATTGACTTACAGTGGCAACTCACCTTTTTGCACATCTATCATAGCTCTTCCAGTAGCAAGAAAAGGTCTCCCTAAAAAGTGTGAGATTTCTTTATCTTCCTCCATATCTAATACAATGAAATCAACAGAAAAGATAAATTTATCCACTTTTACTAACACATCTTCTATAATCTCCTTTGGGTAATTAATTGATCAATCAACCAACTGAAGTGTTATAGGAGCAGGAGAGATCTCTTTTAAGCCTAACCTTTGAAAAAGAGATAGAGGCATAAGGTTAATGCTAACTCATAGAGGCATAATGTTAATGCTAACTCCTACATCACGTAGAGCTTTCCCATAAAATATGTCTCCTATTACACATGGAATAATAAACCTACCAATATCTTTTAGTTTTTGAGGAAGTTTCTTCAAAATTATTGTTCTACACTCTTCACTGATGGAAATGGTCTCATTATCTATAAACCTCCTTTTCTTATTAAAAATATCCTTCATAAACTTTACATAGCTCGACATCAGTTCCAGAGCTTCAACAAATGAAATATTAATAGTTAACTTCTTAAATATTTCCAGAAACATTGAAAATTGTTTATCTAATTTTTGTTGTCGAAGTCCTTGAGGAAATTGAGATGGTGATAGTTCAAAATTAATCTTCAATGGAAAAATAGGTTTTTCTAGTTCTTGAGGAATATCTTCATCAGACTTTTCAATTTCTTTAATCCCTTTTTCAACTTCAATCTCTTTTTAAACTCTCATCTCCACTTCTCTTTCACTTCTTAATTGGACAACTTTAACATGTTCTTTAATCTGGTATTTAGGATTAATTTTAGCATTACTAGGAAGACTTCCCTGAAGCATATTGCTAAGGGATTTAGCAATTTTTTTGAGTTGATTTTCCATATTTCTAAATGTTGCTCTTTGACTTTGCAATTGATTAACCATATTTAACACCAACTCCTCTATAGAAAACTTCTTCTCTTTAAATTGTTGGTTGTTGTTAATTCTAAGAGGATAAGTTTGTCTATAGTTTCTACTATCCTAGGTGTTCCAGTTTCCTAATGGGTTTGCTTGATTGTTTCTCCATTGCTGGTTAACACCATTAAATATCTTACTCCTGTTAAAGCTGGGTTGGTTATTCCAACCCGGGTTGTAATAATTAGAATAGGGGTTATTAGGTTTATTTTTAATTGCATTCAAAGTCTCAAATGTAGGAATTTTGGAATCAATTATTTTTCATAATGAATCTTCCTCAATCACTTGAGGTGTTTGAGATAAACTCCTTCCCAATTGATCAAACTTTTTTGATATTCTAGCTACTTGAGATGTTAACATAGAAATATTGTCAAAATCATGAACACTGGCTATTCATTTAGGATTTACTCATTCAGAGAGACTTTGAAAATTATTCATAGTAATTTATTTGATTAAAAAATATGCTTCATCAAAAGGTTTTGACATTAATGATCCACCAGTAGCAGCAACAAAAATAAACCTAAATGGTCCTACTAACCTATAATAAATATTTAAAATATTTGTCAGTCAGGTAAAGAATGGTGTGGAAACTTCCTAAGAAGTTCTTTAAAGAACTCCTAAGCCTCGTATATTGATTCCCCTTCAAACTGTCAAAAAGATGTAATATTATTTCTAAGCTTAGCAGTCTTTGATGGTGGAATACTTAACCAAAGTTTTATGTGTTAGGTCACTCCAATTTCTGATAGATCTTAGTCTTAATGAGTTTAACTATATTTTAGCTTAATCCTTTAAATAAAAAAGGTAAAAAGCCTATATCAAACAACATCAATGGAGACATCATTATACTGAAATGTGGCACAAAGTTCAAAGAAACTTGCAAGATGTAGGTTAGGATCTTCAGATGGAGTTCCCCCAAACTAAATATTATGTACCATCTAAATGATAGTAGGTTTTAATTCAAATTTGTTAGCTTTTACGGTAAGAGTATATAGATTTCGAAGATATTCATTTACCGTAGGGTTAACATAATCTCTTAATGGTTTTGGTACATTCTCATCAATTTGATTTTCTAAATTATTATGTAAAGTGTTTGCCATTTCCTAGAAATTGTGTATTTATTTTTATTTTCTATTTTCTTTAATATTTCATACTAACTTAGAATTGTATGGTACTAAAACTTCAGATCATGCACTACGCATACACTTTTAACGATAAATAATAAAACATGCCAAACACACTGACTAAAACAATAAATATATCTCTATATATTTTTTTATATTTTAAATATTTTTAAATGCACACATAAGCATGTATATATAAACTACACTATATTTTTTCTATAATATTTTTAAAATTAAAATATAAAGATTTTCCTAAGTCAAAAAAGTCTCTTTGTTGTCCCCAGCAACGACGCCAAAAACTTGACCCAACCCGCAATTATACAATTATTTAAGTTCAAAAATATGTCCAAAAGGTTGAGCCAACTTATATTTAGTGGTTAAAGTGAAAAATTTAAATAGATAATAAAAATGGTTGACACACTGGGGGTACTACGTAAATCTACGTATCGTTTCAAGTAATATATGATTTTCTTTGAATTCCCAGTTTTGATTCCACTGAGATAGCTAAAACTCTTATAAAATTTTCTTTAACAAAACCTACTTTTTAATTATAGAAATCTTATATATTAAATGATCACAAGTTTTTGTGTAATATCTAATCCTATAGAATTAAATTTATGTTAAATATGTTAAGCAAATGTAAAATGTAAATGCAGGACAATCTAAAAAGGTTTTAAATTATAAAGTTACCATTGCACTAAATTGACAATTTATGAAGAATTCAAATTTATACAAAACATCCTTCCCCTTGCAATGAGTTTACAATTAGTGTAGGAAAATAATTTTAAAACATAATTAAGGTATTTTGTCAAATAGGAAAAAATCTATTATTTACGCTCTATCAAGTGCTAATCCAGAGTTTAGTCTCTAAACTCATGGTTAGACTAGGAAGATACTAGCTCTCACCCTAGAGTTCCCACTTCCCCTCATCTGAGGTCTAACATCTCGCTTTATTTTCCAAATATCTAGACAAAATTGGGATTTTAGTATATCTCCCTAAAATCTCTAATTCTACGCCCATCAAAACTTATTTCCCAATTTTCCTTATTATGTATGGCTCCATGATTTGTGATTGGTGTTGAGATATCAAGGTTTTCTGTGTTTTATGTTTTGTTTTATTAAAATTTTGATTTTTGATGTTCGCGGAGAAAGCTAAAAAATTATTATCTTTATTTTTATAGTTTACATATTTATTTAGTTTTTATTATTTTGTTTTGAAAATGAAATAACACATGAAAGAAAACAAATCATGAAAAGATATATGAAATATGAAATGACATGAGAAATAAATGTTAAAAAGAAACATTTATCATTGGATTAGACCTGGGCTAAGGTTGAGCTAGGGTACACTAAGTTTTTAGCTTAAGTTTGTTTGGGGTTGAAACTAGGTGTGGTATGATATAGTTTATTTTTGGCCTAAGCTAGCTCTAAATTAGCTTGGATAAAACTCAGTTTGTTTTAATTTGGCTCAAATTGGCTTGGGTTCACCTTGGTTAGCTTTGGTTTGATTTTGGTTTAAACCAGGTTAAGTTCGGTTGACTTGAGTTTGCATAGGTCTGATTTGGGTTTTACCCAAGTTATGCTAGCTTGACTTGGGTTGGCTTAGGTTTTATTTGGATTTCATTAGGGTTAAGCTGGAGATACCAGAGTAGGCTTGGGTTTATTTTTTGGTTTGACTACCTGGGTTGACTAGGGTTTAGTAAGGTTTTATTTGGTTTTAGTTTAGCTTTAGGATTTAGCTTAGGAATTGGGTTAGCTCTATTTGGGTCAAGTATGATTTGGCTTAGACATGAGAAGGTTGAGGGTTTGGGTCAGGTCTGATCTAGATTAGACCTCAGTTAGGATTAAAGTTTAGGCTAAGTGAATTTGGGTTAGGCTAGGATCGGATCAGCCTTAGTGAAGTTCAAACCCAAGCCTACACCAAGGCTATTAAGTTAACCTGGCCTAACTAAACCTTCAGTAAATATTTATTTAAATAGAAAAAGAGAGATAGCGGGGTTTACCAGAGAGGAGGAAGAGGCTAAGCGGAGAGGAAGAGACTTACTGAAGACTTCTTCCTACTTCTTCCTTGGAGCAATGGAGTCCTTAGTCTATGTGCCTTTATTGTGTTGTGGGATGATGGCTGCATATTTATAGGTAGTGAAGGAGATGAGAAAGCCCTCAATAACCATTTGATTGGGTGGCACATCAATAGTAGAGATCAATATGATGGTTAGTGAGCCACAAATTATCATTGGTGAAATAGTGCATCCGTTCATGGCCTAATTTGTGGACGAAGGCCATGGATCATTGGTGTATCAACCAAGTGTGGTCATGGCCAAACCTGGTGTGACCAAACTAGGGTACTTTCGAGTGTGGTTACGCTTAGGCCTGGTGTGACAACATTTCAGTACTTGTGGGCTTTGTAATGCCAATGCCTGTACGTGACCAGGCCTGACCAAAGACAGACATTTTTCAAATTTTGCGAAATCTGGCTACACAGGTCCAGGGAAAATTTTTCTTACAAGCATGTGACTGAAAATGAGGTCAACATTTTTTTAAAAGTTTCATGCTTTAATGTAATTTGAACATTGTGTTGAAAAAATATCATATATAAGTATCTCTTCTACTTGTTGCTCATACTCTAGTTTCAAAGTCAATTCACATTTATGCGTACAACTCCTCACATAACATGGCATTGAACTAGATTTATTGATACTGATTCTATGTGTCATCTGTTAGATGATGAAGCTTGAAGACACTTTGATCATGTTATTCTGACTTTACAGTTGAACAACACAACATTGGGCTTTGCTTATATAGAGATGGGTTCAAACCATAAAATTACACCGCAACAACCTATTCATGTTGGCTACTGATTATTATGCCATATAATGTTTCATATGATAATTGCACCATTCTTTATTGAGTTAGATCATTCCAGGTCCACATAACCCAAATGGCAAAATTGACATCTATTTATAACCCTAATATACGAGCTTTTGATATTATGGGAAATAAGTGTGCTTATTTATGATATTGCTACAAAATACAATTTCTAGCCGAAGGCTACTCTTATGTGGACTATTATCGATCTGTTATTTTTGCATGGATCTATCCAAGTCATTCATTTTAAAGCATGGAGGAAAAATATACTTGTTTGATTATCATTGAAGGTTTCTAGCCCGCGACCATCCATTCAAAAGGTAGAGATGCATTTTTAAAAATTAGAGTTTAAAAATCAACTCCTCCTTTAAGGATAATCAAGGTTGATTTATGACAGATGACTAGTGATGTACCAAAAATCATTGAGAGATCAGATCTAGCATCAAGCAGACTTTCTAATTTCAGTGTTAGACATAATTAAGCAAAGTGGAGAAATTTTTGGGATTTTTGTACTAAACGAATAATTTGATTTGACATAATCTCATTTTTATGAATATTAAGAAGAAATATTTTGATAAAATCTCCAAAAAGGAGATGGATATTAACAGTAAAACTAAATATAATGTCAAAGATTAATAGGATTTAAATGAGTATTACAAGTGGAGGGGGTTAAAACTTTAAGAGAGAAACACTGCTAATGTAATAAAGCCCAAATCAACATACTGTCTCACATTAGATCAACAAATAAATAATAACTGAATGGATGCATTCTCTAAAGTTTCCTAGTGGGTGTGTGTCAAAACTTAGGTTGTTTTTTTGATTTGGAAATATAGAAGATATTTAGCATGAAATGTCAAGATTGCCACATTCTGTTTCTGTCTTTATTACAATTTCATTTAGTTTTTTGCATTGAAACTTAATCCACTAATCAAAAAAAGTGCACTCTTCAATGAATTGTGTGGAGAGACCCTGAAAGTTGATTTGTTCTAAAAGATTGATGTTAGTATTTCTATAATATTATGCATCTTAGAGCAGAAGTTCCTTTTAGTTTCATTGAGTGGAGCATCTACCCGTACATCTATGGTATGAGATTATACTTGGGGGTTCAATGTAGTACAAATGGATGCATCCCTTTGAGAGGTATATATTCTCAATATCTCTGGATGTTTTACATTTTATTTAGACTAATTTACTTTAATATTTATTTAAAAATTCCTTCAAGAAAACACACACTTGGATAATGAGATGAGTTATTATGGCATACTTGAAGAAGTAATGCAGTTGCAATATATGGGTTATATGGCGCGCAATCTATATATGTTCAACTTTTAATGTTTGATCTTATTTTTAATTAAGGAACACAAGCAGTAAGGTTGTATGTGTTTGTCGATGTCAACATAAACAGAAGACATGCAAAATTTGATACATTTTATTTAGCAAGTCAAGCCAGTCATGTTTATTGCCTTCGATACTTTAGTAGAGAAAGGGGTAAACAAGATTGGGTCGTCCTTATGAAGTATAAACCAAAGAAAACTGTTGAGATAAAGACTATTCTTGAACCCGTTCACCAAAAGCAAGGTATGTCTGAATTTTGTAGTCAACTTGATTCCATCAAACAAGTGATTACCCGAGAGGATATCTCGGAGACTTATGAAGAGGATTCTCAAATATGGATGACAATGATATTGATACTTATAACGAAATTTTAATTTCATCAACGACTGACTCGCTCAACGAAACATACTAAAAATGGAACGTATGTTCAAAAGATTACTTTCTTTTTTTTGTTTTAGCTTTTGCGAATTTTACACATGGTTATGACATGTTTCATGTTTTAATTATACACCTTTCTTCAATTACTTTTATTACTTATATTATACTTCTTCTATTTGTTTTTTATTTTTATTTTTACATATAGTTACGATATGTTTCCTATTTTAATTCTGCATCTCCCTGCAGTTACTTGTGCTACTTATATTATACTTCTTATGCTTACTTTTGATGTTAATACTAATTTTATTAATGTAATTTTTCAAGTACAGGTGACATTAGCTGATACTGGTGGTTAGCCACTTTAGCGACTTCTTCCTTGTGGTTCTATAGGGAGTATTTACAAGAAAAAGAGATGCTAGTGGCTCACTATGACACACACAACACTAGTTTTGTGTTGAGTAGTAGCACGGTCACAACTATGACCCTTTTGGTACATTCAACTACTGCTCTGATCAGTCTTAAAACTCTTTTCGACCACCATTCCCTCCCGTTGCATCGCCTTGCTCAACCACCCGTCCCACTACAACATCTTTTGCACTAGCTCTCACTCAAGTACCAACTCCCATACTTGCACAAGTTTCCACTCAGCCACAAGCTCCCTCCTCCTATGATCCGAGTTCGTAAGTTATTATAAGGGGAGACCCGTAAGTTAACTTTTAGATGAGAATAATTTCAATGCTTATCTCAATATTTTCCATAACTAATATTTCTATTTCATGTTCTTTCCTCCTAGGCCTCTCATCGCACGCATGACAGAGGTCATCAGGATTAGATATGATACATCAAATCTCTTCTAGAAATAGATCCCAATTGCAACTTGGGACATGTGATTCTAAAAGTTTGAGATAGGATTATTTTTTATGAAATAGAATATTTATTTTAAATTAATTTGTCATACTAATGAACATTTTAAATTTATAATCTGTAGAGGTTTTTCTACCAGCTATCAAGTATTATTAGCAGGTCTATCATATTTTTGAGGTTTGTGGTAGTCACTAGATAAGTAATATGTTCATCACAACCCGAAATAAGGGGAAACGACCCATCTTGGATGGGGAGGAGGTCTGGGCTCAATTGACTAGGGCATGGGGCTCTCCAGATTATTTGATGAATAGGCAAAATAGAAGGATGAAGGGGCCTAGTTGCGCCAAACTCCACATTACAGATTTGGTTCCCCAAGTAGAGCACTACCAAAGGCTAGTAAGATCCTATAAATATTCAACAATTAATGGTGAATGCAATTTAGTGGTACTTAACATTTTCTATTGTACACATATTCATGAGCTTGCTAGCTGCCCACCGCTACCGAGCAACATTTCCGGGCACATCCGCACTCAGGAATAACTACGATTTTCTTTGTCACTGTTCGACATATTCCTACACTAAATAACATCTCCCAAAGAAAAAGTTGAAGTAAATAAGGATGATAATTTGTGGTCGCCGCATTTTTACGTCAATTCTAATGTTATATGAGTGTCAGAGTAGACTGCATCGACACCGGAGGATACTAAGGATGGCACAAGCTGTTTGCATTGGACATATTTGACTCGAATTGTATTACCGACCAGGGTTTAGTGTGAATCTCGATTCCGACATAAATCCGACGGAAATCAAATTTAGTGACAGATTATACCNTTATTCCTACACTAAATAACATCTCCCAAAGAAAAAGTTAAGGATGATAATTTGTGGTCGCCGCATTTTTACGTCAATTTTAATGTTATATGTAGTGTCAGAGTAGACTGCATCGACACCGGAGGATACAAAGGATGGCATAAGCTGTTTGCATTAGACATATTTGACTCGAACTGTATTACGGACCAGGGTTTAGTGTGAATCTCGATTCCGACATAAATCCGACGGAAATCAAATTTAGTGACAGATTATACCCATCTTAGAATTGGATTCGTACAGCACTAATTTCTCTCATTCTTTTAGCTTGAAAGTAGTCGAGTGATGATATTTAAGAAAAAGTAATTCAGTCAGGCAGTGACAGTGTTGATCAGCAATATTCATCGTTAGGACGAACTCTAGTTTTTCAAAACTTCAATTTTTTTCTCATTTCAAGGCTAATTTCGAGCTTCTTTTGGTTTGAAGGGTAAGGACTACTAATTATTTATAGTTACCAAAACATATGATAGGCCTGCTAATNCTCAGTCAGGCAGTGACAGTGGTGATCAGCAATATTCATCGTTAGGACGAACTCTAGTTTTTCAAAGCTTCAATTTTTTTCTCATTTCAAGGCTAATTTCGTGCTTCTTTTGGTTTGAAGGGTAAGGACTACTAATTATTTATAGTTACCAAAACATATGATAGGCCTGCTAATAATGCTTTCGGTATTATATGCTTCGAAACTCCATCAAAAGACGTGCAATGATTTAATTGATCACGTCGAAACTTTCGTTTTGAATATAAGCATATATAATTTAAAGATCTTTTTGTTCTGCAATTAGTGCCAGCTTAGAGTTTATCACTATAATACGAGTATTTAGATTAAACTAGCCAATAATTTGACACCACAGTGTTCTTCGGTCCATCTCCTCCATGAAGTGCTCAATTAAATTATAAATCTGATAAAATCACGGAGAACATTCAGAATTTAATTTCAAATTTTTTTATTTCAATATTAACTTATGATTCTTAGGGACTTATCTCATATGATCCATTAGATGTCTACTTGATGCGGTGGTTTTGTTTCATTTATTACATTGTCCTGATGCGGCTCCGGTTTTGTTTCATTGATGCGGTGGCTTCGTTTCAGATTTGGATACTATAAATCATTTTTTATTTAGTAGTAATTCTTTTGGTGGCCTGTCTGATGCTTGCCATCAATCTGATACTATTTATCAGGTTGCTATGTAGAATGTTTGTCATAAACTCGTTATTATATGAAAAGATCTAGACGACCGGTTNCTAGTGCCAGCTTAGAGTTTATCACTATAATACGAGTATTTAGATTAAACTAGCCAATAATATGACACCACAGTGTTCTTCGGTTCCATCTCCTCCACGAAGTGTTCAATTAAATGTTAGATCTGATAAAATCACGGAGAACATTCTGAATTTAATTTCAATTTTTTTTATTTCAATATTAACTTATGATTCTTAGGGACTCATCTCATATGATCCATTAGATGTCTACTTGATGCGGTGGTTTTGTTTCATTTATTACATTGTCCTGATGCGGCTCCGGTTTTGTTTCATTGATGCGGTGGCTTTGTTTCAGATTTGGATACTATAAATCATTTTTTATTCTAGTAGTAATTCTTTTGGTGGCCTGTCTGATGCTTGCCATCAATCTGATAATATTTATCAGGTTGCTATGTAGAATGTTTGTCATAAACTCGTTATTATATGAAAAGATCTAGACGACCGGTTTATCAGGTTGCTATGTAGAATGTTTGTCATAAACTCGTTATTATATGAAAAGATCTAGACGACCGGTTCTTCCATCAATTATCTTCTTGCACATCCAAATGCCCTCGTAGAAGTGGTTTTTCAATAGCAAAATACAAAAAATCTATCAATTAAAATAACAAAACAAAAGTTAAGAGAAGGAAATTCTGATGCTTTGTCATGCACGAGTATATATAAAGAGATGGAAATTGAGGGTACAATATTAGTAAAGAGAAGGCCAAGTTAAGCTATTGCGGGAAGAAGCTACCATGGCAACGTTGTCCAAGGAAGGGAATGGCCGTGTCAAATTGGTGCTTAAGAAAATGAAGCCATATGCGGCCATGGTTTTCCTTCAGTTCAGTGTTGCTGTAATGTACGTTATTTTAATGGCGACTCTTAAGGAAGGCATGAACCAGTCCGTAATGTTCGCGTATCGTAGCCTTGTTGCTACTACTTTCATTGCGCCATTTGCACTCTGGTTTGAGAGGTAAGAATTATAGAGA
>JXCR01143998.1:48959-63673 GCA_002079205.1 Phalaenopsis hybrid cultivar
CTCGAGACCTCCCTCAGAACTTTATCGCCCAGGCTCAGGATTATCAAATTATGAGCCTTTTCCAGCATGCCGATCTTCTCCTTCTCGGTCATGTCGACCGGCAATGCCGCCGACCCTTGCAAGGCTTCTGCAACACCCTGTTGAACCAATAGAGCTCTCATCTTTACTCTCCATAGGCCGAAGTCGTTCTTCCCATTGAATTTCTCAATGTCAAATTTGACGGAACTCATTATCGTGGCTAGGATTTCTTCCAATGAATTCTACCTGCTGCCCTTCCAAGAACTAGGCTTCTCCCCGTGAACTCCACTGCCTTCGCCAACTGAACAAAGAGCTCTGATCCCTTCTGGCAGAGATCACACCTGTTCACAGAAGAAAACTTCTTGTTCTGTGCTCATGCCTCCTTTCCGCAGGCACTCCTCTGCGTCCAGTAAAACAAATCAGGAATTCCTCCGCTGCCTCTCGCACGAGAATAACTGTCTCTCCAGAGCCGTCGCGCCTCGCCAAACTGCTCAGGCCTTCTGCTTCGCGAACTCCCGAACAGGGAAATCCTCAAACCCTTTTCTGCGGGATCTCCACCTCTTCCCTCTGGCTGAGCTGCTTGCAAGACCGAAATCCTCTGCTGGCAGCCCTGTCGCANTTTTTTCTTCATGCTTTGTGATGGGCTTCTCTTACTCTCTCTTCTTGTTTAAAAATAATGGCATGAGAAGATTATGTCATTGTTTTCATTATTCTTTTCTTTTGTAATGAGTAGAATTCATGTTTAAGATTTAGTGATGCATGTTAGAAGTGGATTTAATTATCAATGTGATGGTTTTTACTTGCACTTTATTTACATTACAATAAAGGCCTATTGTAGTGTCAAAATTCGTTGTAATTGCATTAAGACCCAAGAAGGCTGTGTAATTCTCAACAAAGTAGAACCACATTTAGATTTCATGGATGGTTAAGTTCATGGGAGTTAAATGCAAATAAATAAGGAAATATACTTTGATGGACGTAGAATTGGAGATTTTAGGGTGACAGACTAAAATCCCCAATCAGTCCTATTGTTTGAGTACTGAAGCAGAGATGTTAGCCCTCAGGCAAGGGGAACGTGGCAGCTCCGAAGTGAGAGTCGGTATCCTTCCAGCCTAGCCACGGATTCAGTAAAGAAGGATAGGATTAGTCAATGTTCTTTATGCCTGGACCAAAGGGTAAAGAATATAATAGCTCCTATTTTGTACATACAATATTTAATGCATCTCATTGCTTTACATTATCCAATTCATTACACAAGAAAAGTAGTTTTTAATATCTCAAAATTCTCCAAACCAATTCATCCAAAAAGGGTTATCTTTAGAAGTTTTTAATATCTCAAAATTCTCCAAACCAATTATCCAAAAAAGGGTTATTTTTAGAATTAATATATCTCAAAATTCTCCAAACCAATTCATCCAAAAAGGATTATCTTTAGAATTAATATTTGCATTAGTTATAGTTACTATCTTTACATTTAACACTTGCATTTAGGAGTAGTTGCTAGATAAAACTTTATATCAAAATTCTCCAAACCAATTCATCCAAAAAGGGTTATCTTTAGAATTAATATTTGCATTTAGGTTACTATCTTTACATTTAACACTTGCATTTAGGAGTTGTTGCTAGATAAAACATCATTTTAATTATCTTTGCATTTAACACTTGCATTTAAGAGTGGTTGCTAAATAAAACATCATTTTAATCGACATTCCAAACTAAGGACTAATTGCAGTAGACTAGGATTTGACTAAGGACCTCTTACCTCGCTTCCATGTGGGATCGATAAACGAGACTCCACTAGAGTCTTGTATTACTTGAGCGATACGTATACTTACGTTTGAAATTGTGACTTTACAAAATCATTATAGTGTTTGAAATTGCGACTTTACAAAATTATTATAAAATAAAAAATCTAGGTTCTAAATTCTTGCATATTAAAAGTTGCATCAATTTTTTGGCGTCATTTCCGAGGTTTTAAATCTTCTAGTAGTGGTGTCAAATTCTTGTATTTTTAGGTATATAAAAAGTCGATGTCAAGTTTTAGGCGTCGTTGCTGGGAAGCTTCGGTAAGAACTTTAGGAGAATTTTAGTCGAAGTAATTAGGCTTAGACTTGGAAAACTGTAGTGTCGTAAAAACTATTTTGTTTGAAAAGTGTTTTTATATGAAAAAGTGTTGAAAAAAATTTTTTTATGAAAAATAATGTGTTCGTGAAAATATTTTATTGTGTTGAATATATTTCATCTATTATTTGTTTAATTGTTAATGTATTGTTTATTGTGTTGCGTATGCGAAACAAAGGATCTACAGGACTTGTGCCTTATGATCCCGAGTTTGAAAAAAATAAAAAAAATACAAAGAGGACTCGAAAAACTAGAAATGGAAATAGAAAATTTTCAAAATAATAACTTAGAAAATCATCATACTTCATTGAGGGATTACGTAAATCCTACGACAGATGAAATTCACTCAAGTATACAAAACCCTGTCGTAGAAGCTGACTCATTTGAAATAAATCCTGAGATTATCCAACTGGTGCAGAACAATCAGTTTGGGGGAACTCCTTTAGAGGATCCCTATTTACACTTATCAAATTTTGTAGAACTTTGTACTATATTTCGTTATAACGGTATGTCAGCTGATGCTGTCAGACTAAGGCTTTTTCCTTTCTCACTAAGGGATAAGGCTAAAACGTGGTTATACTCATTAGCACCTGACTCTATTAAAAATTGGGAGGAGTTAACTCAGAAATTTCTAACAAAGTATTTTCCACCTTCAAGGCTACTAAAACTTAGAAATGATATTATCTCATTTTGTCAGTATGAAGGGGAATCAATATGCAAAGCCTGAGAAAGATTTAAGGAACTCCTAAGAAANGAATTATTTGTGTAATTGGAAAAAGATTATGTGGAAAAGCTTTATATGATTTAGGATTGAGCATTAATGTGATGCCTCTATCAATATTTAAAAGGTTAGATTTAGCTGATATTTCTCCCACTACTATAACTCTTCTGTTAGCTGATCGATCTATCATTTATCCAAAAGGGATNCAAAGGAAACTAAAAGACTTGAAGAACATGTTTCTAAGGATTTGGGAAAATTAATATATCCAACTAAAATCAGTTTGGAAAGAGCACCACCTCTATTTCCTCAAAGACTTAGACAGCATGAGTTGGATAAAAAATTTTCAAAGTTCATGGACGTACTTAAGAAGTTAACGATAAATATTCCTTTCGCTGAAGCTTTGAAACAGATGCCAAGTTATGCAAAATTTATGAAGAAGATATTAAACAAGAAAAGGAAATTTGGGGATTACGAGACAGTTGCACTAAGTGAGGAGTGCAGCGCTATACTTCAGAAAAATTTTCCTCAAAAACTTAAAGATCATTGTAGCTTTAGAATTATTTGTGTAATTGGAAAAAGATTATGTGGAAAAGCTTTATATGATTTAGGATTGAGCATTAATGTGATGCCTCTATCAATATTTAAAAGGTTAGATTTAGCTGATATTTCTCCCACTACTATAACTCTTCTGTTAGCTGATCGATCTATCATTTATCCAAAAGGGATTATAGAAGATGTGCTTGTTAAAGTGGATAAATTTATCTTTTCTATGGACTTTATTGTATTAGATATGGAGGAAGATAAAGATATTCCCATTATTTTGGGTAGACCTTTTCTTATTACTGTACAAGCTATGATAGATGTGCAAAAAGGAAAGTTAACTATGAATATTAATGAACAAGAAATCACTTTTGATGTTTTAAAGGCTATGAAATATCCAGCTGAGAGAAATGATGATGATTATTTTCGGATGGATGAAATTAATTATCTAAGTAAAAACCATTTTCAGAAAAGTTTTGAGAGTAAGTTAACAGATGAGATCAAAATGGGCTCATGATGAGTCTAAAATATTGTTTAAAGAAGACTATGTATGTTCAGGAAAGGTGTGAAATGATGGACGTTACCAAAAATAGTAAACTTTTAATTCCATCTATTGAAAAATCTCATGACCTTAAAATGAATTCACCTCATACAATTTTGAAGCCTATCTATTTGATGAATTCATATACACCACCAGTCTCTATACCTTCATATTCGACTCAATCACAAGATGAGTATGTAATTCATATACACCACCAGTCTCTATATCTTCATATTCGACTCAATCACAAGATGAACCTGAAATTGAATGATGAAATCAGCAAAAGATCTCCTATGAAAGAGTTATTCAAAGTCACTTAATGGCATATTTCGTGGTATACGAACAAAATGAATGAAATTTTGATGCTGGGGCAGATTATTAATGCAATTAATAGTTACCCCCCAGAGATTTTACCTAGTGACTCTGAGATAAATCCTAAGGAAATGAATTATGAGCAATTTAAAATTATTGAACTGATATTTAGAAGATAATTCGAGGATTTGTTTCAAAAGAGCTTTGAGTTGAGAGATAAGGACAAAAAAATTGAATGATCAAAGGAAGAAATTCCTGAAGAATTGGAAGATAATTTGAAACAGAAGAGTAACATAGAAGAGTTTGATCCAGAATTTGAATTATCTAGAGAGAATCTGATCCAAAATTTGGAAGATCTTGAATCATCATATAAAGATCCATTTCTTATAAATTTCAAGGATGATATTAATATGCAAATTGAGAAAATTACTAGAAGAATATTGGATCTAGAAAGAAATATGAGGAACAAGGATATGAATCAATATGAAAAGGAAGAGCTAAAAGAAAAATTTAAATTCGAGGACTTTGTAGGAATCCCTGGATCTGGAAAAAATTGGGCTATTGATCAAGGATTACTTAATTGGAATTTTGATCCAGGTGGAATCATTTGTCTAGCTAGCAACGTTAAATAAAGCGCTTTATGGGAGGCAACCCATAGTTATCTGTGTGGTTTGATTTAGTATGCTTTAAATTCATGATTGTTAGTGTTGTATTGTGTTTGCTTTAGTGTGGATTGATCTGTTTGCTTGATGTTTGGTAGATGTTTGGATTGTTATGTTTTGATTTGCTTTCATGTGTCATGAGGGTGATATTCCTTAAATTCTTTTTATGGTTAGACTTGTATGTTCTCTTGTAGTAGTTGGATTGACGAATCCACTACAACTCGGGTCTCACCCGAACTTGAGTTTAATAAGAGACATTATGAATTTTAACAGTGATAGTTCCATCTCATATTTGTTACTTCTTTTCTCAAACTTTATTTTCATTTGATAGGAGTCATGAACCTATTAAATGAGTAACTTGTGGATGATCTTACACTATCCTTATAACTGCTAAACGTGCTTAATAATTGGGATATGGTGATGTCCGATGTTGGTGCTCGAGAACCAATATATCAGGGATAATCTTATCTTTGGGATTAGAATCTATAAAATCATTTATAAGCACCCAATATATTTGTGCAGGGATTCCGTTAAAAATTGAAAGTAAGTTAGTGAGATGCGATGAGATGGAGGAAGAATTGACCTCATTTATCTTGTTTGTGTTTGTGTTTGTGTTTATTTTTGTGTTACAATTTATAAGAATTGAAGAACATTTTTATATTTCAATATTGATACATGTTATGCTAGTTAGAACTTTGTTTAGTTAATTTCATTCTGGCACTTTTAGTTTAGATTTACTTTCTACTACATGTTTTCTATCCTAATAAATAATTGTAGATGTTTTTGATAAAAATTTGTGGTAGATAGAATTTCTAAACTGTTTTTCTTCCTACTTATATTTTCTGCACTAAATGTTATACATGCTAAAAAACAAGTTTGGGGGTAGCAAGAAAAATGAAATTCTAAATTGAATATATTCCCTTTTAGTTTAATATTATTGCAAGCATGTTTTAGGCTTAATTTACTTACTCCTGTTGTTAATCTATCCTGATTATGCTTGCATATAAATTTGATAGGATGTTGCAGTAGTTAGTAAATTCAATTACTTTTCCTTTCTGCTATATTTTATGGAATTAAATTATAAAATATTGAAAAATTTAAGTTTGGGGAGGGAAGAAAAAGATTAACTATTAGATGTTCTCAATTTAAATATTTTCAAAAATTATTGGAGGGAAGAAAAAAATTAACTATTAGATGTCCTCTATTTCAATATTTTAAAAAATTATTTAGGGAGGAAAGAAAAAGATTAACTATTATATGTTCTCAATTTAAATATTTTCAAAAATTATTAATATGATCTATATAGTGAATTTAATTCAAAAACTACATTTTGTAGATATTTAAATATTATGGTAGATTTAAAGGAATTTTTTTGTAATGAAAATTAATTTTGTAGATTAAGATATTTAGTATAAGAGAATAAGACTATAGATTTTGTAAGGAAAATTAATTTTGTAGATTAAGATATTTAGTATAAGAGAATAAGACTATAGTCAACTATTTAAAGTAAAGGAAACTATATTTTGAAGTATTAAGAATCAGGAAATTCATTTGAGAAGAACTACTAAAGTAAAGGAAACTATATTTTGAAGTATTAAGAATTTGGAAGTTCATTTGAGAAGAAAAGATAACAAAAATTAATTTTGTAACTTAAGATATTTAGTATAAGAGAATAAGATTATAGTTAACTATTTAAAGTAAAAATAAAAAATAATATTGTAACTTAAGATATTTAGTATAAGAGAATAAGATTATAGTTAACTATTTAAAGTAAAGGACACTATATTTTGAAGTGTTAATAATCTGGAAATTTATTTGAGAAGAAAAGATTGGGGCTCAATGATGTAAAAGCTATGATAACTTAAGATATTTAGTATAAGAGAATAAGATTATAGTTAACTGTAATGAAAATTAATTTTGACTGTATGTTGAAGTATTAAGAATCTTGGAAATTCATTTGAGGAGAAAAGATTGGGGCTCAATGATGTAAAAGCTATGAAATATTTATAAGGTAAAAGAATGCTTTGAGTTTCAAATTTAGGGAAAGAAAAGTGATGTTCAAANAGAATGCTTTGAGTTTCAAATTTAGGGAAAAAATGGTGATATTCAAAATCATTAAAGGCTATCCAGATATAGTAATCCTCACTTGAAAAAAGAAAAAGAAAGGATTGACAACAATCCCTAAAAAGAAAAGAAAAATATATAGGATTGATAATCCAAATGAAAAGGAGAAAAGAAAAGAAAGAAAAAAATATAAAAGTGAGGAGAAGCTGCCTAATCAAAAATTGGCTTCACTGGACCTATATAAAGGAAAAACTAAAATACATTCTTGAACTTATATTTATGGATTAACATCTTTTACTAGTAGTGCTCTCATGAAGTTCATATCATTTGAATATTTTAAGTGACTTGATATTATAACATATAGTCATTCTTGAAATGAATAGAAAACTAGAACTCTTAAACTTGATGACTAGATAATCTTGTACCTACAGAGTTAATTTAATTACTTTAATTTTTTCTGAAAATCTCACTGTGGTATTTACTTAAATCAAACTTATAGTATTTCTGAATTAAAACTTTACTACGATAGATCATAACTTTTACTTAGTACTAAAATTACTTGAGGACAAGTAATAGTTAAGTTTGGGGGATTTTGACCAAATGAAATACGTTGAGATTTTCATACCTATTTTACATTGATTTTGATGATATTGCATTTTAAAGAAGGGTATTTTTATATTTTGTTGTAGGTATGGTGAATTATGGTCATTGGAGCAAAAAGAAACAAAAACGATGCAATTTGGAGCAAAAATGAGCAAGAAATGAAATTTTGCCCTGTCACCTTTCGATAAGTCTTTCGATGCTTAATCTCTTTTACACTTCTTGCATATTTTTTAATGAGATTACACTTCAAAGGAAGTTTTTTTATGCTTATTTTTTAGGGTTATCTATTAGGAACACAACGCAACTGAAATGGGGCAAAACAAAGCTAAAACGGAGCCAAACGGAGCAAAAAGGTGGAGCTACACAGTCTGTTCGCCGACCGCGCCCAAAATGGCGCCGACGGCAAGATTTACCTGAGAAGACCAAAAAACAAAAAAAAAAACTCGCCGACAGCGCCCTCGAGCCCATCGACGGCGCCCGGGACGGTTATGCGCCGAAATTCAACGTATTTGGACGCTTTTTGAAAGGATTTTTGTGGCAACTCTTCAAACTTTGTCCCTACACTTTAAAAGAACAAATTTAGGTTAGAAAAAGGGTTTTTTTGTGAGAGAAATATTAGGAAAACTGTGGAGAAAGTTTAGGGTTTTTAGAATAGGAGTAGAAATGTAGATTTCTACCCTTTTGGAGAGATTAGAGAGGAGATTTTGAGAGAATTTGTAAGGAGATGTTCTAGCATTGCATGTATCAGCGGGAGACTTTGTGGGAGAGATTTTCTTCTTTCTATCAAGGAAAAAAGCTAAGTATTGTGTTCTTCATTATCTTATGATTTTGTAAACACTTATCTAGTGGATTTGTTTTGATGAAATGAAGTTTTCTGTTGTGTTTTCTTCATGCTTTGTGATGGGCTTCTCTTACTCTCTCTTCTTGTTTGGAAAAAATGGCATGAGAAGATTATGTCATTGTTTTCATTTTACTTTTCTTTTGTAATGAGTAGAATTCATGTTTAGGATTTAGTGATGCAAGTTAGAAGTGGATTTAATTATCAATGTGATGGTTTTTACTTGCACTTTATTTGCATTACAATAAAGGCCTGTTGTAGTGTTAAAATTCATTGTAATTGCATTAAGACCCGAGAGATCTGTGTAATTCTCAACAAAGTAGAACCACATTCAGATTTCATGGATGGTTAAGTTCATGGGAGTTAAATGCAAATAACTGGGGAAATATACTTTGATGGGCGTAGAATTTGATATTTTAGGGTGATAGACTAAAATCCCCAATTCGATTCTATTGTTTGAGTACTGAAGCGGAGAGGTTAGCCCTCAGGCGAGGGGAACGTGGGAGCTCTGAAGTGAGAGTCGGTATCCTCTCAGCCTAGCCACAAATTCAGTAAACATGCATAAGATTAGTCAATGTTCTTTATGCGTGGACCAAAGGGTAAAGAATAGGATTGCTCCTATTTGGCATATACAATATTTAATGCATCTCATTCCTTTACATTATCCAATTCATTACATAATAAAAGTAGTTTTTAATATCTCAAAATTCTCCAAGCCAATTCATCCAAAAAGGGTCATTTTTAAAATTAATAATTGCATTTAGTTAAAGTTACTATCTTTACATTTAACACTTGCATTTAGGAGTACTTGCTAGATAAAACATCATTTTGGTTACTATCTTTACATTTAACACTTGCATTTAGGAGTAGTTGCTAGATAAAACATCATTTTACAACATTCCAAACTAAGGACTAATTGCAATGGACTAGGATTTGACTAAGGACATCTTACCTCGTTTCCCTGTGGGATCGATAAACGGGACTCCATTAGAGCCTTGTAATACTTGAGCGATACGTATACTTGCGTTTGAAATTGTGACTTTACAAAATCATTATAAATATATAACTTTGGGTTCATAAATTTTTGCATATTAAGTTTGTATCAAGTTTTTGACGTCATTGTTGAGGGTTTAAATCTTCTAGTAGTGGTGTCGAATTCTTGTATTTTTAGGTATATAAAAAGTCGATGTCAAGTAGCAGCAAAAGAGGAGGAAAACCACAGCTCTTCATAAATTTTTAAAGCCAAAAGGACCTACAATACATTTCTTTGAATTTGAGTATCAAGAACAAGACTCAAACCCCATATAATTGATCAAAACTAAAAAAAAGGATTTCTCATGTTTCTCTTTGAATAAGGAAACAAGATGATTAAAAAAAAACTACAACTCCAATTAGTTTTTCAAAAGAAAGCCAAAACAAGATCCAATACATGCATTTAAACAAGGCAGCAAGAAAATCGAGAACTATAACTCCAAAAATATGTTCAAATCAAACTAATATGTATTCAAATAAGATAATAAAAGTAGGAAAAGTTTAACCTTTGATCTATCGATCAAAACTGAGAGATAAGCATGATACATGTATTCGAATGGTGCAGTAAAATAATGTGACTGTAATATCCATCTATCAAAGTCATGATCAAGAATAATTAGCTCTAAAATCTGACCTGGGTTTCTTGCTAGCTCAAGAAAGGAGAGGGTGGAGAAGAAATTGCAAAAAAGAATGATTCCAAACAAAAGAAAAAATTGCAGCTCTATATCTCTTCTAAGACTTTCAAGAAAAAAAATGCAGCCCCAATCTCCCTTTCCCGTGGGGTATTTATAGCCATCTAGAGCAAAGGGGTTCACTTTAGGTGAGAAAAAGGGAGGTAATAAGAAGCACCTCAAAGGGCAAAGAAAATGTCCAAACTCAAGAACGGGAAGGTTACCAGACTCGTTTAGGCGGGAAAATACGTTATAAACGGGCTACTGGTGAGGTTATCGACGACGAAGGCTCGGAAAGGGAGAAGATGACCGGAAGACCGATAAGGGGTCCTCAAGATTCGGTCAAGAGAGGAGGGGAAAAGGGTTTTGGCTAGGGCAAAGGAAGATAGAGGCGGAAGACCGACAAGGGGTCACCCGGAATCATCCGGACAAATTCGTCGATGATCGCGTCAAATTAACTTTAATTCATGCACTACGCATCAAATAAAGTTATTTTGACCCAATAGGAGCCATTTAATGAATATATCATTGACTGGTTCTCACATAAGTGACAACAAAGGTCAAATAAACTGCTCACAGTAGAAAGTCGAACTTTACACCCGTCGTAGGGTCCACTTACATCTTTCAAATTCCTATAGGAACTCAACAAGAGTTTCAATATGTCAGCTTTTATCGACTCAACTAAACGTCAAGGATTATAAACCGTCCATATCAAACTTCAAGGAGTGAAGAAATGACTTGAATTTCTAAATGTCGTGGGTCCCAGTCTAGTCCTATAAAAAGAGTCAAAATAAAGAAATCCTAAGGCTAGATCCTAGGGTGTTTAGGAAAAGGAAAAGAGAAGACCTCAAATTTGAGGTCAACAAATAGACCCCCAATAGGTGTGGTATGTTGCACAAGTACGACGCTCCTATTGGCGTTGATCAAAATGATCATCTCAATCCTGCAAGAGCATCCAAGTAATCATACTTTAAAAAAATTGAATGTCAAATTTGAATTGAGGCAAAGTAGGATTTTCGCTGAGGATGGGTATTTATATTTCAAAATTGCTATCGTGTATTTGAATTTTCAAATGACTTTAGAAATATGTGCAAAAGAAAAATTCAAATTTTAACAATAATATCACAGAAAGCATAGATGAAGAAATAGAATCAAATTTTATCCCAAAGGGTGTAGAGAAAATAACTGAAACAGGAAAACTATATCAGCTAGAAATGCTGCTGGGGAAGTTATATTCAAGCTGAAACTAGTCGAGGAATGGCAATTGTTAATGAGATTACGCCAAATTCCAAGGAAAGACTATATCAGTTCGGGCTACCGCCAGGGATGTTATGTCTGAACTAGATTTAGCCAAAGTATGGCAACCATTAAGAATATTACGCCGAATTTCAAGGAAAGACTATACCAGTTGAGGCTACCGCCAGGGATGTTATATCCGAACTAGATCTAATCAAAGAATGACAACCATTAAGGATATTACGCCAAATTTCAAGGAAAGACTATATCAGTTTGGACTACCGCCAGGGGTATTATGTCCGAACTAGATCTAGTCAAAGAATGGCAACCATTAAGGATATTACACTAAATTTCAAGGAAATACTATATCAGTTTGGGCTACCGCCAGGGATGTTATGTCCAAACTAGATCTAGTCAAAGAATGGTAACCATTAAGGATATTACGCTGAATTTTAAGAAAAGACTATATCAGTTCGGGCTACCGTCAGGGATTTTATGTCCGAACTAGATCTAGTCAAATAATGGCAACCATTAAGAATATTACGCTGAATTTCAAGGAAAGACTATATCAGTTCGGACTACCGTCAGGGATATTATGTTCGAACTAGATCTAGTTAAAGAATGACAACCATTAAAAATATTACGTCAAATTTCAAGGAAAGACTATATCAGTTCGGGCTACCTCCAGGGATGTTATGTTCGAACTAGATCTAGTCGAAGAATGGCAAACATTAAGGATATTACACCAAATTTCAAGGAAAGATTATACCGGTTCGGGCTACCACCAATGATGTTTTGTCCGAACTAGATCTAGTCAAAGAATGACAACCATTAAGGATATTACGTCGATATTCAAGGAAAGACTATATCAGTTCGGGCTACCACGAGGAATATTATGTTTGAACTAGATCAATTCAAAGAATGGCAACCATTAAGGATATTATGCCGAATTTGGAGGAATCAGAATTGTGAGATATCATGTAAGATTGTGTAAGAACGTGATAGTCGTATGAATTTATGAAGATGTGAAGAATCATGTGTAATTATATGAAAATTATGTGTAAATGATAGATGAAGTGTACAAAATCCGAAGACTTATGGAAACATGAAATTTGTTAGGTTTACAAGATTGTGAAAGAAAAGACAAAACTTAAAGAAATGCAGGAACAATCAACTCATGGTGAGAAAAATTTATTTCTTTAAAGTTTTCATGATTCTAAAAAAAATGTTTTGTTGTTTATTGTTAATTAATTTTTTATATATGTGTATAAATATATTGTTTTTCATTTTAATCATTACATATGTTATTTTACACATCGTTCTTACTTTTTTAGCTTTTCTCAGAATTGAGAGAAACCAAAATTCATTTGTTTTCTCAATCAATTGTCCAAATTCACATTCACAATTGTGAGAAGAAATTCAACACATTTTCATTAAACTGCTATGTCAGGAGTGTAATCTGATACCAAATGTAATAATATTTGATTCCATTTAAGAAGACATAATCAAAATATATTTCAGAACCATATGAATGATTCATATATCTGAATATTTTGTTATACATCAATACTTAGACACATATCGCAGAATCAAATCTGCATATCATCCAATCGGCAATCTACTGTCACTATCCATGTCAAATTGGAAAGCTATATAAAGACTAGCCTAACATTCTAACATATCATCGGAAAAGTAAAAAAAGCAAGTTTTCCTAAATATGTATTGAGGTGTGTTGTCTTTAAAAAGCTTATAGCTCATAAGGCTGTAAATTCTCTAACTCAGGATCAAGACTAAAACGGAATGACACCGTGTCTTCATTCATCCTCCTGAGAGTTATGGAAACTCTCGTACATGGCACTCCAGGGATGCAGTTTTTAGCTACATCAGCGTCGTTGTGTTTTAGAATCAAAACTGATCGCACATGTAAATAGATCTCCATAGAACCTCTGAATTCTCCATCACCGACAATCTGGAATTCTGTTCCAAACATAATATTGCATTTGTTAATAAATGAGACTTAAAAATTGCCTCGTAAAATTGTAATGATCAACGTGTGGAGGAATACAATCACCAGCTTCATAGATTTTAACTATGAAGCTATTGGGAATACAATATGTTGGTAAGATGCACCATGTTACCAATCGTTTGATCATCCTCTTTATGAAAGACGGTAAAGGGTCAACTTCATCGTGGTGAATTATTCCAGGCAGATTTCCTTCCTTCATTTACCACGTTTCCATTTCCTGGGCTCGAAATATGTTCTTCTTCTTAACCGACCAGCTTGACCCATGTCTCTTTCTAAAAAGACATGCTCCACAATATCATCCTGCTCACCGCTAGTGAATATGTTGGTATGCAATTCTAATCCTTTGAGTACATTAACATACTTCCCCTGAAGTATCTGAAAATGCTTGAAATTTTGTTTTCTTGCTTTCTCATATTTTTCCAACTCATGTTCCAAAATAATTTGCAAAGGACGTGTTCTATTTACCGATTGAGGAATATAAGGCTCAATCTCCATAGATCTTTCTTCAGTCTTTTCTTCCTTAGAAATTACCTTTCCTTCAGTCTTCACTGGTTGAGATGGCATTTCAACTGGTCGATCAGCAGTTTTCTATTTTAATTAGATTGCCATTTGTGCGATAACTTCTTCATTTTCCCCTTGTTCTTTCAATTGTTCCAACATCTTACGGATGTGGCGATTTCAGTTTCTTTTTTGCGTACGAGTGAGAGTTTCTTTACCTTCTGGCCGATCGTCGGTAGGGGTAGCACAAATAAGTTCACCCTTTGAAGTCATTACCATCGATTTGATCCGATTAATCGCAGCGTTGCTCGACTCCGCTACATCAACTTTTTCTAACTTTCTCTTATTTGAGGCGGTGAATTGATTCTTATTTCTGAATCTTAGTATAAGCTTTTGCCCACAAAACTCTTCTTTATTAACCACGGTTAAGGCCGAACTCTCGTAATCCAGCTCAACCTGGTCAAAGTCGAGATCAAATTGGATCACTCCTCCTTTGAATTTCTCTTTATTAAAGGCAAAGCCTATGTCATTCTTGAATGTGAAAATCAGCATTCCTCCTGATATTTTTTTGCACCAAAATAGAAAAACAATCAGTATGTCAGACCGGGCTCAAGCAAGAACAATAAGATTTTTTTAAAATTATTTACATATATATTACATAGTATATTTTCTTATGTACATATTTAATTTACACTTATGTATACATACACATAAATATATTAGGTTTATCTTCAAGATTCGGGTTGTGTGGAAGAGAAAAGAGTATTGTGCTATATACATAGAATTATATAGACAAAAATTATTGTCAAATTAGTTTATATATATATATAT
>JXCR01143998.1:75517-91143 GCA_002079205.1 Phalaenopsis hybrid cultivar
AATTGATTTGTTAAAATATGTTGAGTTTTACAACTAAAGTGAAGATTATATCCAAGATTCAGGGAGGTCAAAGCCCTTGGAAGTTGGGTGCAAATAAATAAGGAAAAAATATTATCGAGCGTAGAATTGGAGATTTTAGAGTGACAGACTAAAATCTCCCAACTCGGTCATATCGTTTGGGTGCTGAAGTGTAGATGTTAGCCCTCAGGTGAGGGGAATGTGGGAGCTCCAATGTTTGGGTGTTGATGTGTAGATGTTAGCCCTCAGGTGAGGGGAACGTGGGAGCTCCAAAGTGTCCGGTATCCTCCCAGCCTAGCTGTAGATTCAGTAACCAAGCATAGGATTAGTCAATGTTCTTTATTCGGTATCCTCCCAACCTAGCCACTGATTCAGTAAACAAGTGTAGGATTAGTCATTTTTCCTTATGCCTCGACCAAAGGGTAAATAATAGATATGCTCCTATTTGGCACAATATAATTTGAACTAATTCACTTTATCCATTTACTATAATTTCTTGACAAGGAAAAGGATGCTTTCTTATATATTGAATATCACATTTAAAACTTCATTAGTATCATTAGTTATTTAATAGTTATTAAAATTACGTAATTATTTCAATTATCTATCAGTGACAGATAAGCAAATTGAACTTCGTTATTGTGATTAAAGTATTGTTTTTCTAAAATCTTAGTTCGTAGTTCTAAACTTACTCTCTGTGGGATCGATATCTAGGACTTCATTAGAGCCCTATATTACTTGAGCGATACGTATACTTGCTTTGATAAGTGTGTCTTTACAATTATTAAATATTTATTTTGTCTGTATTTATCGAATCTATAACTATTATTAAGGATTTGGTACAGTTACTGAGGAAGTAATTCTTTTAGCAACAGTATTAAATACTTTTATTTTTAAGCATACATAAAGTCGCGGTCAAGTTTTTAGCGCCGTTGCGGGGAAGTGAGTAACAAAAATCACAATTAGAGTAACGAACAAATTAGGATTATCAGAAAATTTTTACTTGAATTGCAACTTATTTTTATTTAGTTAATTATATTACTGTATACTGATTTCAAATTGTATGTGTAAATTTGGACCAAAAAATCTTATACCCTACGATTTGGAATTAGAACACATTGTTAGAAAGATTAGAAGAATGAGAAGAGAACCTACAAATTTTGATACAATGGAAAATAATATGAACAATCAAGGAATAGAGAATGAACCAACCTAGACCCTTACGAGATTATGCAAATCCTACAACAGATGAAATTCACTTATCTATCTAAAATCCTGATGTAGTTGCTAATTTATTTGAGCTTAAACCTGCTATTATCCAAATGGTACAAAGCAGAGGTACAACAAATGAAGATTTTAACTTACACCTCGCTAGTTTTTTAGAACTGTGTGCTACTTTTAAATATGACAGAGTCTCAAAAATGTTTTTAGACTTAGACTTTTTCCTTTTTCACTGAGGGATAAGGCTAAGATGTGGTTAAATTCGTTAACACCTAGATCTATTAGAACTTGGGGAGAACTTTCACAGAAATTTCTATTCAAATATTTCCCTCCATCTACCTGGATCTATTAGAACTTGGGGAGAACTGTCACAGAAATTTCTATCCAAATATTTCCCTCAACAGGATCTATTAGAACTTGGGGAGAACTTTCACAGAAATTTCTATCCAAATATTTCCCTCCATCCTGGATCTATTAGAACTTGGGGAGAACTGTCACAGAAATTTCTATCCAAATATTTCCCTCTATCTAGGATCTATTAGAACTTGGGGCGAACTTTCACAGAAATTTCTATCCAAATATTTCCCTCCATCAGGAGAACTTTCATAGAAATTTCTATCCAAATATTTCCCTCCATCATAGAACTTGGGGAGAACTTTCGCAGAAATTTCTATCCAAATATTTCCCTCCATCCAAAACTGTTAAACTTAGAAATGACATAACATCATTATGTCAGATTGATGGAGAGTCAATATATGAAGCTTGGGGAACTTAGAAATGACATAACATCATTCTGTCAGATTGATGGAGAGTCAATATATGATGCTTGGGAGAGATTTAAAGATCTTCTTAGGACTAAGAAATGACATAACATCGTTCTGTCAGATTGATGGAGAGTCAATATATGAAGCTTGAGATCCTAGAAATGACATAACATCATTCTGTCAGATTGATGCAGAGTTAATATATGAAGCTTGGGAGAGATTTAAAGATCTTCTTAGGAAATGCCCTCTTCATTCGTTACCGGATCGGTTGATAATTCAAACTTTTTATAATGGATTTGTGGGATCTCTTAGATTAATTATAGATGTTGCGACTGGTGGTTCGTTAATGTCAAAACCTTTTGATAAGGCTTATTCGTTAATAGAAGAGATGGCTACCAACAATTTTCAATNATCGAATCAAAATGTCATAAATAAAGGAAAGAATAAGATGTGTAGGACATGTGTTCGTGATTTAAAGAGAAAGTTTCTCGTATCAAATTCACTCCTACAAATCGTCTACTAACATATCACACCTATTGGGATTCCATCCTATTTAAAATTTAAAGATTCCAAAACCTTTTTGTTTATAGGTGAGTAAACAGTGGCTCCAGAATCAAGGGACTTGACAATACTTACTCAAGGAAGGAATGAGTGAAGTACATCAACGAAAGAATGATAGTCTGACCCACTAGAGATATGGATACACTATCAATGTATGAAGATAAAACCTCATAATCAAAATAGAGAGGGGATTTAATCCCCAGCGGAGTCGCCAAAAATTGTCGTCTTTTTTTAAAAAAAAATAAGAATTTAAAATTAAATTTAGTATAATATATAATATAATTTTAATTTTGGGAAAGTGGTATTTTTTTATTTTTCTTTTTGAAAACGATGAGACCAGATAGATCTCATATATCTAATAGCTTAAATAGTTGAGCATGATACCATAAATGATATATCATCTAGAAGCCCCTATAGAGGAATTTATAGCCGACAAATTCCCCTCTCTAATACACAGATTAGACAGGGTTTAGATTACTCTAGGTTCTTAATTCCCTATAGAGGCAAGACCTTATAGTTAATTATATCTTAGACAACTGAAGTCACCTAAGAAGACTCTCTATTAAGATCAAGATTTTGTCTTCAAGAATTTAATGTTAAGGTTTCCACGATTGCTTATAGGAAAATTTAAATGGGATAGGTTCAAGTAAGAATAGTTATTTTTTGAATCTAAAGGAATGAAAAGTATGAAATTTTGAATATACTGAAGAAGAATCAGTGACATCTCAAACTAATCTATGGTTTGGCTTTACATCTTTGAAAGAGATATTATGTGATGTTTCAGTCTTGCGAGTTATTTAGATATTCGGGACTTATATCTGTAAGTCATATGCAAATAGCCAGAGAAAATCTGAGGATTTATGTCATACTGAATGATGACCTCAGAATCCTAAAAAGTTTAGGACTTATATCATACGATATAAAAATCATAGAAAGTCTTAAAAGATAATGTGAGGATTTACGTCATGCCAGACAAATGACCTCGATGTCCTATAGGTTTTTTATTTAAATCTATCCAAACTCAGTTGAAGTTCCTTCTGCCACCATCTGTTGTAGTTCTGATTGTTGTCTAGAGATGAATCACCAATCGACAACGTCGTCATCTCATTCCAAGAAAAAAGGATAAATGAAAGAGAAAACCATGCCTCGAACGACCTATCCTAGGGTGTTATACAAACATACTAGAAAGGTAGTAATTAAAGCATGAATAGTGGTAAATGTATACAGTACAATAAAGAACAGACAAAGAGAATATGTAGTAAAGTGCGGTCAGAAAAACGCATGGGATATGTAGTGAAGTACAGTACAGTACAAAAAAAAAATATGCAAAAAAAATAAAGTATGCAAATTAAATAAATAAAAGCGTACCTGATCAAATTCTGCTAAAGCTTCAAAATAGATTGCAATTGTATGATATAAATGGGTTAGGTAAACATTTGCAGATTATAAAAGAAAAGTTAAATGATGAACATATGAAAGTCTCAAGATGGGATATTAGATTTAAATTTGGGGATAGGCTCAAACTAGACCTCTTTTAATTCCCTTGATCCCCCAGGCTACTGATATATTGAAGTCAACCTATCAACATCAACTAGAGGTCACCAACAAATCACCTCTATAGTCAGGCGACCCTAAACCCTATCGTTTGGTGAATATGTGAACGAAGTAGTATTTGAACTCATCAAAGTGTAGTGTATCTATATGTGATATGTAGTATTTGAACTCTTCGAAGTGCAGTGCACTTATAAGTGATATGTAGTATCTGTCGTGCAGGTGACCATAGAAAAATATGTTGAGATTTTCATACCTACTTTATACTGTTTTTGATGATATTTCACTTTAAAGAAAGGTATTTTTGATGTTTTGTTGCAGGAATGATGAATTAGGGTCATTGGAGCAAAAATATGCAAAAAAGGAGCGAATTTGGAGCGAAAAGGACCAAAATGTGGAGATTTGAACTAGGCCGCCAATGGTGAGTTTTTCCCGAGACTACAGGACAAAATTCTCCAGAAGCCCGCCGACGGTGCCATTAACCCCGTTGACGGTGAGATCGACAGTTATGCCTACTCAAGCTTTGGATAAGGCCAAATTTTGAAGGGATGCTTAGGCAACTCTTGGGAAAGCTCATCTACAACTTTAAGAGAACATTTTTGGCCGAAAATTGAAGAGTCTAGAGGCCTTGGAGGTTACCATTAGTGTATAGAATTTTCAATAGAGCGTAACAATTTTGAGGAATTCTTCGAGAGATTGTAAGAGTGGAGGCAAAGTGAGAGATTTCTTCCTCCTTGCTACTTCAAAGANGAACCCCTGCAAGAAAGGTGTACTCTAAAGGTAAATTCCACGTTACTATGCACTCGCTCAGTTTGTTTCGTCATCCGGGGTCATCTAGACAAACTCACTAATGATCAAGCCAAATTGAAGCTTGATTTGCTCGCGAAGGATTTTGTCAATGTTTTGAGCCACGAGGACATGCGTATTAAAAATTACAGTCCTATAACATCAAAAACATGTGTGAAACATGAAAGGACATAAAAAAATTGATACAAAAAAAACTCCCAAGTTTACTGCATCACTAAGGCATAGTGTACCTGTTGAAAAAAAANTTTTTGAGCCACGAGGACATGCGTATTAAAAATTACAGTCCTATAACATCAAAAACATGTGTCAAACATGAAAGGACCTAAAAAAAATTGATACAAAAAAAACTCCCAAGTTTACTGCATCACTAAGGCATAGTGTACCTGTTGAAAAAAAACACTCAATTTTTTATCAAACCAAGGTTAATTGTGTCTTCAAAATATCCCGGACAACCAAAAATAATAGGAGAGGTATGAATACCCTTTAATGGAAAGCCTTGCTTCTGTTTGAGGGGGCTAGTNTCAATTTTTGATCAAACCAAGGTTAATTGTGTTTTCAAAATATCCCGTACAACCAAAAATAATAGGAGAGGTATGAATACCCTTTAATGGAAAGCCTTGCTTCTGTTTGAGGGGGCTAGTCCTTATATTGGATTTATGACATGTTTGTTACATTACAAATTAGGGTGTAAACGAGCCGAACATGAGCGAGCCCAGGCTCAGCTAATGTTTGCCTCATTTATATTTGACTAGAGAAAAATAAGTTGAGATTTTCATACCTATTTTATACTATTTTTGATGATATTGCACTTTAAAGAAATGTATTTTTGATGTTTTGTTGCAGGAATGATGAATTAGGGTCATTGGAGCAAAAAGATGAAAAAAAAGAGCGAATTTAGAGCGAAAAGAACCAAAATGTGAAGAATTTAACTAGGGCGCCAACGGCGAGATTTTCCCGAGACTCCAAAATTAATTCATTAAGAAGGTCTACCGACGGCGCCCTCGAGGCCGCCGACGGNAGGCGCCCTCGAGCCTGCCGATGGAGAGCTCAGCGGTTATGCCCAATCAGGCTTTGGATAAGGCCAAATTTTGAAGGGATACTTAGGCAACTCTTGGGAAAGCTCNAACTAGAGGAAAATAAGTTGAGATTTTCATACCTATTTTACACTATTTTTGATGATATTGTACTTTAAAGAAAGATATTTTTGATGTTTTGTTGCAGGAATGATGAATTAGGGTCATTGGAGCCAATCAAAAAAAGAGCGAATTTGGAGCGAAAAGAACCAAAATGTGAAGAAATGAACTAGGGCGCCGACGACGAGATTTTCCCGAGACTCCAAAATTAATTCATTAAGAAGGTCCGCCGAAGGCGCCCTCGAGCCTGCCGATGGAGAGCTCAGCGGTTATGCCCAATCAGGCTTTGGATAAGGCCAAATTTTGAAGGGATACTTAGGCAACTCTTGGGAAAGCTCATCCATAACTTTAAAAGAATATTTTGGCCGAAAATTAGAGAGGTCCTGGATGTTAGAAAGGTCCTGAAGTGGGCGAAGACTCAAAGTTGAAGTGTGAAACAAGTATAGAGAGTCTAAATTGTGAGGAATTCTTCGAGAGATTGTAAGAGTGGAGGGAAAGTGAGAGATTTCTTCCTCCTTGCTGCTTCGAAGAGGAATTCTGTGTGCTTTAAAGAAAGGAAGAAATTCAGATGAACTTCGAGGAGTTTTCTTAAGAAGAAATTAGAGATAAGTTATTTACTTGTTGTAGTTTGTATGACTTTGATTTTATATATGACTCCGAGTTTTGTTGTGTTTTGCCCATGAGTTCTGAGTAGTTTTCTTAGTCTTTCTCCTTGTCTCAAGATTTGTGAAATGGTGATTTGAATTGGTGAAGCCATGAAAATGTTTAAGAAATTGTGATGATCTTTTCACTTCGATCTTAATTTACTTTCAATCTGGCCAATTGATTTGTTAAAATATGTTGAGTTTTACAACTAAAGTGAAGATTGCATCCAAGATTCATGGAGGTCAAAGCCCTTGGAAGTTGGGTGCAAATAAATAGGGAAATAATTTATCGGGTGTAAAATTGGAGATTTTAGAGTGATAGACTAAAATCCCCAATTCGGTCCTATCGTTTGGGTGTCAAGATTCAGGGAGGTCAAAGCCCTTGGAAGTTGGGTGCAAATAAATAGGGAAATAAAATTAATCAGGTGGACTAAAATCCCCAATTCGGTCCTATCGTTTGGGTGGTAGAATTGGAGATTTTAGAGTGACTGACTAAAATCCCCAATTTGGTCCTATCGTTTGGGTACTGAAGTGTAGATGTTAGCCCTCAGGTGAGGGGAANGTCCTCCCTGAATCTTGTATGTAATCTTCACTTTAGTTGTAAAAATCAACATATTTTAACAAGTCAATTGACCAAATTTAAAGTAAATTAAGATCGAAGTGAAAAGATCATCATAATTTCTTAAATATTTTCATGGCTTCACCAATTCAAATCACCAAAAAAATCTCTAAACAAGGAGAAAGACAGAGAAAACTACTCAGATCTCTTGAGGAAAACACAATAAAACTCGAAATTCATATATAAAATCAAAGTCATACAAACTACAACAAGTAAATAACTTANAAGCCTAGCTGTAGATTCAGTAAACAATTGTAGGATTAGTCAATGTTCTTTTTTCTTGGACCAAAGGGTAAAGAATAGGTATGCTCCTATTTGGCAAAATATAAATTAAACTAATTCACTTTATCCATTCACTATAATTTCTTGACAAGGAGAATGATTCTTTCTTATATATTGAATATCACATTTAAACCCTCATTAGTACCATTAGTTATTTATTAGTTATTAAAATTACATATTAATTTGAATTTCCTATTAGTGACAAATAAGAAAATTGAACTTCATTATTACGATTAAAGTATTGCTTTTCTAAAGTCTTAGTTCGCAATTCTAAACAACTCCCTGTGGGATCGATATCTAGGACTCCATTAGAGCCCTATGTTACTTGAGTGATACGTATACTTGCGTTGATAAGTGTGACTTTACAATTATTGAATATTTATTCATCCATATTTATCTTATATTTTAAGCATATAAAAAGTCACTGTCAAGTTTTTGGCGCCGTTGTCAGGGAGTGATTGAGTGAGTAAATCTTTATCGAATCTATAACTGTTATTAAGTTTTGGTGCAGTTGCTGAGGAATTAAATCTGATCGATACGTATACTTGCGTTGATAAGTGTGACTTTACAATTATTGAATATTTATTACGTCCATCTATACGTATACTTGCGTTGATAAGTGTGACTTTACAATTATTGAATATTTATTACGTCCATATTGCGATATGTATACTTGCGTTGATAAGTGTGACTTTACAATTATTGAATATTTATTATGTCCATATTTATCGTATACTTGCATTGATAAGTGTGACTTTACCATTATTGAATATTTTATATATACATCTTTATCGAATCTATAATTGTTATTAAGTTTTTGGTGCAGTTGCTGAGGAATTAAATCTTTTAGCAGCATTTTTTAAGCATATATAAAGTCGCCGGTCAAGTTTTTGGCGCCGTTGCCGGGGAGTGAGTGAGTTTTTAAGCATATATAAAGTCGTAGTCTAGTTTTTGGCGCCATTGCCGGGGAGTGAGTGAGTAAAATCACAATTAGAGTAATAGACAAATTAGGATTATTGGAAAATTTTTACTTGAATTGTAACTTATTTTTATATTTAGTTAATTATATTAGTCTGTACTGATTTCAAATTGTATGTGTAAATTTGGACCTGAAAATCTTATACCCTACGATTCAGATAGAAGACACACTTTTAGAAGGATTAGAAGATTAAGAAGAGAACCTAGAAATTCTGATACAATGGAAAACAACATGGCAATCAAGGAATAGAGAATGAACACCAACCTAGACCCCTACGAGATTATGCAAAATCCTACAACACCAAGGAATAGAGAATGAACACCAACCTAGACCCCTACGATATTATGCAAATCCTACAGCATATAAAATTCACTTGTCTATCCAAAATCCTGATGTAGCTGCTAATTCATTTGAACCTAAACCTGCTATTATCCAAATGGTACAAAACAATCAATTTAAAGGTACACCAAATGAAGATCCAAACTTACACCTTGCTAGTTTTTTTAGAACTGTGTGCTACTTTTAAATATGTAGAGTCTCAAATGATGTTGTTAGACTTAGACTTTTTCCATTTTCACAGAGGGATAAGGCTAAGATGTGGTTAAATTCGTTAGCACCAGGATCTATTAGAACTTGGGGAGACTCTTCTAGTAAAAATTTCTATCCAAATATTTCCCTCCATCCAAAACTACTAAACTTAGAAATGATAAAACATCGTTCTGTCAGTTAGATGGAGAGTCAATATATGAAGCTTGGGAGAGATTTAAAGATCTTCTTAGGAAATGCCCTCATCATTCATTACCAGACTGGTGCTGCTAAACTAAGAAATGACATAACATCGTTCTGTCAGATTGATGGAGAGTCAATATATGAACTGCTAAACTTAGAAATGACATAACATCATTCTGTCAAATTGATGGAGAGTCAATATATGAAGCTGATTTAAAGATCTTCTTAGGAAATGCCCTCATCATTCGTTACCAGATTGGATGATAATCTTCCATCCAAAACTGCTAAACTTAGAAATGACATAACATAGTTCTGTCAGATTGATGGAGAGTCAATATATGAAGCTTGGGAGAGATTTAAAGATATAACATCTTTCTGTCAGATTGATGGAGAGTATCCAAAACTGCTAAACTTAGAAATGACATAACATCATTTTGTCAGATTGATGGAGAGTCGAAAAACTGCTAAACTTAGAAATGACATAACATTGTTCTGTCAGATTGATGGAGAGTCAATATACGAAGCTTGGGAGAGATTTAAAGATCTTCTTAGAAATTGCCCTCATCAATCGTTAAGAGATTGGTTGATAATTCAAACTTTTTATAATGGGTTAGTGGGATCTCTTAGATCGATTATAGATATTGCGGTTGGTGGTTCGTTAATGTTAAAACCTTTTGATGAGGCTTATTCTTTAATAGAAGAGATGGCTACCAACAATTTTCAATGGCCCTTAGAACGGGTAAATCCTAAAAGAGTAGCTAGTATCCATGATTCTAATGCAATATCTATGTTAGCTTCGCAGATTGCTGCAATATCAAGGAAATTAGATCACTATGGGATGAATTATTCTCCAACACGTCCTATGATGGAATAGAATTCATCTGGGCAATTTATGGATGTTTAACCTTCATATGAGACTTTAAATGCTATTAATAGACCCAACAACCCTTATTCAAACTATTATAACCCAGGTTGGAAGAATCATCCAAATTTTAATTTGAATAACAATTCTTCTACAAATCAAAAATGGGAAAACAACCCAGTGAACCCATTAGGAAATTCATCCAACCAAGGAAATGTAAACTATAGACATTCTTATCCTCCAGGATTTAACAGTAACACTCAAATTAAGGAGAAGAAGTTGTCTATGGAAGAGCTGAAATTAAACATGGGTCAACAATTGCAGAATCAAGGAAATCATCTATATATTCAAGGAGATCAATTACAAAATAAAGGAACTGCTATTAAGAATATTGAAAATCAATTGGGACATATCACTATTGCGCTTAATAACCGAACATTAGTAACTTTTCCTGGTACTGTGGAACCAAATCCTAAAGATCAAGGAAAAGAATAAATTAAAATGATACAATTACGAAGTGGAAAAGAATTGGAAACAAGAGTGCAAAAAGAAACAGAAACTGAAAAAGTGAAAGTTGATACCAAAAAAGAGAAGGATCAAGAATACCCAGATTTAGAGTATCTATTTACACCAATGAAAATTACCGTAGAAAAAGNAAGTGAACCCATTAGGAAATATATCCAACCAAGGAAATGTTAACTATAGAACTTCTTATCCTCCAGGATTTAACAGTAACACTCAAATTAAGGAGAAGAAGTTTTTATGGAAGAACTGATATTAAACATGGGTCAACAATTGCAGAATCAAGGAAATCAATTACAAAATCAAGGAACTGCTATTTAGAATACAGAATTTAACAGTAATACTCAAATTAAGGAGAAGAAGTTGTCTATGGAAGAGCTGATATTAAACACACAATTGTAGAAGCAAGGAAATCAATTACAAATTCAAGGAAATCAATTACAAAATCAAGGAACTGCTATTAAATTGCAGAATCAAGAAATCAATTGCAGATTTAAGGAAATCAATTACAAAATCAAGGAACTGCTATGACACTCAAATTAAGGAGAAGAAGTTGTCTATGGAAGAGCTGATATTAAACATGGGTCAACAATTCAGAATCAAGGAAACCAATTACAAATTCAAGGAAATCAATTACAAAATCAAGGAACTACTATTAAGAATATTGAAAAACAATTAGGGCATATCACTACTGTGCTTAGTAACCGAACATTAGGAACTTTTCCTAGTACTGTGATAGATTCAAGGAAATCAATTACAACATCAAGGAACTGCTATTAAGAATATTGAAAACCAATTAAGGCATATCGCTACTGCGCTTAGTAACCAAACATTAGGAACTTTTCCAAGTATTGTGGAACCAAATAGGAAATCAATTACAAAATCAAGGAACTGCTATTAAGAATATTGAAAATCAATTAGGGCATATGTTACTGCGCTTAGTAACCGAATATTAGGAACTTTTCCTAGTACTGTGGAACCAAATCCTAAAGATCAAGGAAAAGAACAAATCAAAGCAATACAATTACGAAGTGGTAAATAATTTGAAACAAAAGTACAAAAAGAAACAGAAACTGAAAAAGAGAAAGTGGATACTGAAAAAGAAAAGAATCATGAGTACCCAGATTTAGAGTATCNTCATTTTAGGTAGATTATTTTTAGCTACTGGAAAAGCTATGATAAATGTTCAAAAAGGAGAATTAACTATGAGAGTTAATGATCAAGTGGAAAAGCTATGATAGATGTTCAAAAAGGAGAATTAACTATGAGAGTTAACGATCAAGAATTGGAAAAGCTATGATAGATGTTCAAAAAGGAGAATTAACTATGAGAGTTAATGATCAAGAAGCCGGAAAAGCTATGATAGATGTTCAAAAAGGAGAATTAACTATGAGAGTTAATGATCAAGAAGTAACTTTTAACATTGTGAAATCTATGAAATATCCTGCTGTTGAAAGAGATAATGAATGTTTTCAGATGGAAATTAGTGAACATCTATTGAAAGAACATTTTAACGAGCATTTCGAAGAGAAAGAACAATTTGAAGAGAGTGATAGAGTTATTTTGGAAGAATTAGAAAATGAAGAATTAGATTATGTCAGAAAAGATTTGAGATGTTGGATATTATAGAAAATGCTAATAAGAATCTATTTCCATCAATTATAAAATCACCTGAACTTGAGTTGAAATTATTGCCTAGTCACTTGAAGTATGTGTTTTTGGGAGGCTCATCTACATTACCTGTTATTATATCTTCTGAATTAAATGATTTGAAAGAGCAAAGACTGTTAGATACATTGAAAAGATATAAGAAAGCTTTTGGTTGGACCTTAGCTGATATTAAGGGAATCAGTCCTTCAATCTGTTTGCACAGAATTATATTAGATGAACAATATAAACCAAGAATTGATTCACAAAGGAGATTAAATCCAATGATGAAAGAAGTAGTTAAGAAGGAAATTTTGAAATGGTTAGATACTGGAATTATATACCCTATTTCAGGTAGTGTGTGGGTAAGTTCATTTCATTTTGTTCCTAAGAAAGAAGGAGTGACTGTTGAGACAAAAGAAAATAATGAATTAATACCTATCAGACAAGTTATTAGGTGGCGTATTTGCATTGATTATAGAAAATTAAACACTGCCACCAGAAAAGATCACTTCCCTTTTACTCTTTTTAGACCAAATAGTAGATAGACTTGCTGGGCACAAATATTTTTATTTTTTAGATGGATTACCAGTTACCATCAAATTTCTATTGCTCCTGAGGATCAAGAAAAGACAACATTTACTAGTCCTTTAGTTACCATCAAATTCCTATTGCTCCTGAGGATCAAGAAAAGACAACATTTACTAGTCCTTTTGATTACCATCAAATTCCTATTGCTCCTGAGGATCAAGAAAAGACAATATTTACTAGTCCTTTTGGTTACGATCAAATTCCTATTGCTCCTAAGGATCAAGAAAAGACAACATTTACTAGTCCTTTTGGAATATATTGCTCCTGAGGATCAAGAAAAGACAACATTTACTAGTTCTTTTGGAACTTTTGCTTTTCGAAATGTCTTTCGGATTATGTAATGCACCTGCAACATTCCAGAGATGTATGATGTCCATATTTATATTACTCCTGAGGATCAAGAAAAGACAACATTTACTAGTCCTTTTGGAACTTTTGCTTTTTGAAGAATTGTTCCTGAGGATCAAGAAAAGACAACATTTACTAGTCCTTTTGGAACTTTTGCTTTTCGAAGAATGCCTAATTATGTAATGCACCTGCAACATTCCAAAGATGTATGATGTCCATATTTAGTAAGTTAATGATGCACCTGCAACATTCTAGAGATGTATAATGTCCATATCTAGTAAATTAATTGATGAAGGATTGGAAGTATTTATGGATGATTTCTCTGTATTTGGAACATCATTTGACGCATGCTTAAATTACCCTGAAAAAGTTTTAGAGTTATGCGAAAGAACTAATTTAGTTCTAAATTGGGAGAAATGTCAATTTACGGTTGCAGGAGGAATTGTGTTAGGGCATAAAATTTCGGAAGATGGTATGGAAGCAGACCCTGCAAAAATTCTAGTTATATTTAAACTAACACCTCCTACTAACGTAAGTGAGGTTAGGAGTTTTCTTGGACATGTTGGTATTTACAGGCCTTTTATTAAAGATTTTTCAAAAATTACGAAACCTCTATGCCAACTTTTAGAAAAGAACAAGAAATTTGAATTTACTGAAAGCTGTTTAAATGCCTTTGAGTTATTAAAAGAATGCAGCCTCTATTATAGTTTCACCTAACTGGGAGAAACCATTTGAACTAATGTGTGATGCTAGGTAGCCCCTATTATAGTTTCACCTAACTGGGAGAAATGTGTGATGCTGGTGATTATGCTATTGGAGCTGTCCTTGGACAAAGGTATGAAAAGATTTTTAATGTTATATACTACGCTAGTAAAACTCTTAATGATGCATAAATTAATTATACTGTCACTGAAAAGAGTTGCTAGCCATTGTATATGCTTTAGATAAATTCAGATCTTATTTAATTGGAGCTAAATGTGTTGTGCATACTGATCACTCTGCTATTAAATATATGATGCAAAAGAAGGATGTCAAACCAAAGTTGATTAGATGGATACTTTTGATGCAAGAATTTGATCTTGTGGTTATTGATGGAAAAAGAATTAATAATCAAATTGCTGGCACTGACAATGAAATTATAGACAGTTTCCCTGATGAACAACTTTATAATATTAATGAGTGAAAAATACCATGNTGTTATGACATTCATATACATCAAAATCAACCATCAATTGACCTTGGTAAAGTTTTAAATCCATTTGATATTGGCCTAAATCCAAAATTTCCAAATTTAGCCCCAAAATGGCTAAGTCCCCAAATTTCACCCAATTGATTGTCTTAACCTCCGAATTGGCATCCAATTAATATTCAAAACTCTTCATGAGGTCCCTATTGACCATTTATAACAATCAATTTTGACCTAGCTCAAGGCTAACCCAAGCTAGACCCAAGCCTAGCCCAACATGACCAAATTGATTAAAGTTCAAAATTTCTTCAAATTGACCTTTCAATTTGGCTCAAAACCATTTCCATTCTTCACCAAAGTTGTTCCTTGTGATCATATACACCAAATGAAACAATCAATTGAGCCAATTTACATGGCTAACCTAGCCCAAACCCATGTTTTGGTCATTTGCACCCACTTGGACCTATGCACTAAATGTGACCTAACCACCTTAAAGCCACCAAATTAACTCCACCACAGCCATTAGTTGCAGCTAGTGACCAGTCCAAACACCCTGAAACCACCTAAATCAAGCCATGGACCAAAGGTCCCCTAAATTAAGGAATCTTATTTCCAAAAATGCACATGCTTAAGATATCTTTGCCAAATCCAAGCACATTTGCATTAAATTGCTTTGATGGATTCCTCTGGGTTCCTTGAGCTCCTAGCCACCTCCCCCTAGCTGGCTGACCAGCCTAGTGGCCGAAAAAGTTGAAAGCCAAGAGCCACCCCCATGGAATCTCACCCAAATCAAACCTAGAGGCCAGGTTATCCAAGTTAAACTATGGAGCTCCTCTGCCCTCCACCTAAGCACCACATTACACCTCTTAATTAGACAAGACAACCACCATAACCCCATTTTTATAAAAGGCCACTGTTGACCTCACTTTTGGTTGAGGTCTAGAAACTTCTTTAGTAGCCTAGGTCTAGCCATAGGACTTTCCTATTGACTAGTCTTAGAAAACTAGAAAAGGTATCCTCACCATTAGAAATTCAAAATTTTTCTCTTTGCTCAACTTGAGATTCCACATATTGGTCCTAACCTCTAATGTTTAGAAGGAAAGATCATTATGGGAAAGCTCAAGAAGAGTTTTTATAGGGTTACTTGGCCTTAGGATTGACC
>JXCR01143999.1:1653-21016 GCA_002079205.1 Phalaenopsis hybrid cultivar
TTTTTAATTATTTAAATACTTAAAATAGGCCAAAAATTAAGTTTTTATTTTAAATATTATTTTATTTTTATAAAATATCCCTTATCACAGAGAACTCAAAAAAATAAGTTTCATAATTTTTTGAGTTATATTTTTATTTTTAAAAAATCATTTAAGTGTTAAGAGTGGTATTTATCTTTAAAAATAAATTTAAGTTATTAAATGAACTCAAAATATGGATCTCTGTACAGGAACCTCATCTGACTTTAGAAAAATCAGAGAATGTTCCCCCTTACAGAGGCTACAATATGTCAAAATTTCAAGAGTCAATATGCACGAAGAATCAAATGATTCCAAATAGTATTTAACTAATTAAAAATATTTTATGCATCAAATGGACCTAAAAATTATTCCACATTATTCTTCTCTGTTCACTGAGTAAGAGGGTATTTTTATTTTATTTTTGTGATTTTTCTACACAAAGTTATGTATTTTTGAAGTTTTGGGGACTAAATAAATAAGAAAATACCCCTATTTTTCTTTTTAAACCGCACGTGCCACCTCAACCTATGACGACTCCGAAAGCATGCGTGGCGCGCTCTGGTTAGATGTCACCGTCCACGTAGCTTGCTGACTTGTCTCGCTATTCATGTCTTGAAGTTCCATCTGGCGCGATCTCCCCCGTCCGTTTGATACACGCTTGATTGAACGGCTCCCCGTCATCGTCCCCGATAGAATGATCTCGTGCCCGTCCAGACTAAAACCTTAAGATCTTGGCCTAGAATTGACCAAATCACTTTGGGTTTGATCCTATGGACTCTTCTAAGTGAGATGAACACATCTATACGGTTAAGGTACCATGAAATCAAGTTTAAGTAAATGGAGAATCAAGATAAGCTCGGGAGGAGGAGGAGTTTTATACCTTTGCTCTGAGAAGGGAGGCTTTGATTAGAGATGCTCAGCACTTTTGTTGGGGTCCAAGGAGGCTAGGGATTGAGTCCCTGGCCTTGGTGTAAAGTCTAGGTATGAATTTCGACAAAGCTCGATTTTGGGTGTTGGTCTAGAGCTATGGTAGAGGCTCTGTGGAAGGGGGATCTGATGGGGCTCTGGCTTCTTTCACTCTTATGAAGGTGTGGGCATAAGCAATTTACGTTTAGTGGAGTGTGGAGGTGTATTGGGTTCTGTCCTGGTTTCCGACAGGGTTTCAAGCTCAAAATTGGGCTCTGGCAATGGGAATGGGTGAGGGAAAGTGGTTGGAATGCACTGAGGGAATCTTAGAGAAGCTCTGTGTGAAGGGGGAATGGGTGAGGTAAAAGGGTTGGAATGCACTGAGGGGGTCTTAGGGAAGCTCTGCGTAAAGTTTGGAGAGACCTCTCTAAGGAAATTTCAGCACACCTCCCATGGTTGTGGGAGGTGAGTTTTTATAAAAATGGTCATGGGGTGGCTCTCAGGGCACAAGTTTGTGTGCATTGTGGTGCTTAGGTGGAGGGCAGAGGAGCTCCATAGTTTGATTTGGATGAGCTTGCCTCTAGGATTGATTTAAGTGAGGTGCCATGGGGGTGGCTCTCAGTTTTGGGATTTTCATGCCACTAGGCTGGCCGGCCGACCAGGGGGAGGTGGCTAGGAGCTCAGTTATGGGAGTGGCTCTCGATTTTGGGCTTTTCCGGCCACTAAGCTGGCCGGTCGGCCAAGGGGAGGTGGCTAGGAGCTCAGGGAACCCAGAGGAATCCATCACAGCAATTTAATGCAATATGTGTTTGGATTTGGCAAAGATATCTTAAGCATGTGCATTTTTGGAAATAAGATCCCTAAATGCCGGCTGTCCAGGGGTAGGTGGCTAGGAGCTCAGGGAACCCAGAGGAATCCATCACAACAATTTAATGCAAATGTGCTTGGATTTTGGCAAAGATATCTTAAGCATGTCATTTTTGGAAATAAGATCTCTTAATTTGGGGGACCTTTGGTCCATGGCTTGATTTAGGTGGTTTCATGGAGTTTGTACTAGTCACTAAGTCCAACTAATGGTTGTGGTGGAGTTAATTTGGTGGCTTTAGGGTGGTTAGGCCACATTTGGTGCATGGGTCCAAGTGGGTGAAAATGACCAAAACTTGGGTTTGGGTTAGGCTAGCCATGTAAATTGGCCCAATTTATTATTGCATTTGGTGTATATGATCACAAGGAACAACTTTGGTGAAGGATGGAAGTGGTTTTGAGTCTAATTGAAGGGTCAATTTGAAGGAATTTTGAACTTTATTAATTTAGTCATGTTGGGCTAGGCTTGGGTCTAGCTTGGGTTAGCCTTGGGCTAAGTTCAAATTGATTATTGTAAATGGTCAATAGGGACCTCATGAAGAGTTTTCAGCATTAATTGGATGCTAATTTGGAGGTTAAGGAAATCAATTGGGTGAGATTTGGGGACTTAGCTGAATTGGGGCTAAATTTGGGAATTTTGGATTTAGGCCAAAATCAAATGGATTTGTGACTTCACCGAGGCCAATTTATGGTTTATTTTGATGTATATGAATGTTATCAAGATTTTTAACATCAATTGGGGCCAATTGAGTAGGCCATGGGTTCAATTTGGTGAGATCAAGTCATATGGTTAAAATTGGGGTTTTGACCCAAATCAAAATTGGGCTCAAATCATGGACCAATTAATATGGTCAAAATTGGGGTTTTGACCCAAATCAAAATTGGGCTCAAATCATGGACCAATTTGAGCTTTATTTGGTTTACTTTGGTCATATAAAAAGTCAATTTGAGTTTAGGATTGGAATTGGGGTCAATTGAGATCAAATTGGTGGACATTTGAGTTGGATTTGGGGAAATTTGGGTCTTTAAAGGGCAATTTGGGGATTTTGCTTAAAGATGGTCAAATTGGTCAAATTGGGTTATGTGGTAATTGAGAAAAATGAAATTGGGAATATTTATGATTTATTGGGGTTTTCTGGAAATTTTTTGAATTTTTGGGATTTTGGGTCCAAGAGGGGTATTTTGGTAATTTGGGGGTGCTTTAGGGGTAAGGGCCAAAATGGGTATTTTGATAGATTTGAGGTACCAAGCATTACCAATAAGACATGGACCAAAGGAAAGCCCATTTTGGGTCCTCTACATAGTGGTTTTAGCCAAACCATAGCCCTAGGGCTAGTAGGTTTAGGGGACCATNCATAAGGAAAATGAAATTCGTTTCTACCAATTAACCCCTTATGTTTCAAACATCAAATAAATTGATTAAGATCAAAGGTTACCCATTCCCCTCCTTGACTTAAGCCTAAATGTTAATTAAGGCTAAATTTCCAAAATTGCAAATTGGTTTCCAAAAATTATTTTTAAGCTTTGAAATTCAATATCTTTATTTAGAAAATTAGAAAAAATATTCTGATTGTTCCTAAGAGATTAGGAAACAATTTAGAACATTTCCATGAATTTTATTATTTTTATGATTTTTATGAATTTTTTAATTATTTNCATGTGGAACTTCAAGCTGAGTAGAGAAAAATTTGGAATTTCTAGTGGTGAGGGTTCCATGTCTAGTTTTCTAGGAATAAGTCAATAGGAAAAGTCTTATGGCTAGACCCTAGGCTACTAAAGAGGAAAAACTAAACAAAAATTGAGGTCAACAACCATTTTAGAGTTCCGCGCAGAACAATCTCTGACAATGGGACAGCCTTCAAAAGCACAAAAATCAACAATTTTGTCAAATTTCACGAGATAGACTGAAGATACTCTACTATCTACTATCCTAGGGTAAATTACCTAGTCGAGGCCTTCAACAAGACACTGGTACAGATTTTGAAGAAGACACTGGAGGAAAACAAAAGAGATTGGCATAACAAATTGCTAGAAGTTTTGTGGGCCTACCGGACAACGTCCAGGACTCCCACTCAGTGTACACCCTACATGCTTTTGTACGGGTCTGAGGTCGTACTACCACTAGAGGTCTAGACGCCTTCTCTCAGAGTCATTATCGTCAATCAACTTCCAACAGAAGAAAGTGCAAAACTCAGACTTGAAGAATTTGAAAGTCTCAAAGTAAAATGACTAAAAGCACAATAGCATTTGGAAATTTACCAGGAAAAATGATACAAGCCCATGAAAAATTGGTCCGCCCAAGAACATTCAAAATTTGTGATCTCATTCTTGTTCTTAAAAGGCCTATTCTTGTACGCCGCAAGATAGGTGAAAAATTTGAGCCAACTTAGGAAGGACCATTTATCGTAGAAAAAGTCTACACAGGAGGAGCCTACCAGCTAGTGGATTTTCAAGGCAAAAGACCCATGTTGCCAATCAACAGACGATACTTGAAGACATACTTTGCAACTTGACGCTGCTTGGAATTGCCTTTTTGAAATATTGATTGTTTTGGGGTTATTTATTTGGCCAAATGTCTGTGAACGGGTCCAAAATTTTGTAATAAAATTAACCTCAATAAAATGAAAACTTTTGAAGCTACACACTTTAATTTTCTCTTTTCTACCTTAGAAGTTTAATATTTTACTAAATTAAAAAAAATATATACACATAAATAAATGATTTTATCAACAATATTAACTAAAATTCTCTAATAAACATTTTATTTTTTTCTTTTTCTTACTAAATTTCAGCACAATGATGTTTTTCCTGTCGTCTGCAGAGAACATATCAAGACAGAAGCTGATTTTTGCTTTTAAAGATTGATGGAACCTCGCACTTAATGACGAAAGGGCGCCGTAGGGTGACACCATATAATTTGACATGGACTTCAGTCAAGTCGACATGGACTATGAGGGTTCCCTGATGGACATGTTTAGCCGTCGAGAAAAAAAAGGGCTACCATTGCTGTTAAAGATCAACACCAGGGAGAATTCCTCACTAAAGGGGAAAAATGTGTTAACCCAACAAGATCTGATGGAGGGGACTAGTCTCCTATCGTCTATGATAACTACACCGACCGGAGGCCTAATCGCTGCTAATGACAAAAGATTATCGGATGAACCGCTACAAAGAACTCAACGCAGAAACGCCAACCGTAAAAAACATAGATCTTTCCTACATGAAGAAAGAAGACGCCAACATGAGGCAGAAAATTTACTTACCCCTATTCTTGTGGAGAAAATCTACGATTCAGATATGAGAGACACTTCCTCCAGCTTACCTGTCAGATATACCAGGAGTTTTAGATGATCTTTGTGCAAGTTGCTTGTCATGCAACGCTGAAATTCCTACACGTACACCAGCTACAGGGGCATTTGTGGAATGCTAAGACTGCAATGTTCTCCACCTAGAACGCTATAGTACTCTGGAGGAGTACACATTCGCCGATTGCCGACATTAATTTTTGTGGGGGAGTGTTGCCCGTAAGAAGCTATCGGTCACCGGAATCAAAATCCCATCGCCTGCTTTGGAAGGACGTTTTAATTTAAATATATATTTAGTTTTAGAAAAATATGAAATCAAATTGACCCAATATTTTTCATAGTTCAAATGAAAGAGCGTTTTACCTCAAATTTTGTATCTATCCCGAAGGATAAACACAAGACTTGAGTACGAGGCTCGATCAAATAAACTATGGAATATATGATATCCGTTTGGTCTGCGAAACCTTTGTATTTGCCGACAAGTTTCCCTATTTAATATAAAGAATTAAATAGGGTTTATATTAAGCTGGGTTCAAACATGCTTCCTATAAGGGCATGCCCCTATAGTTAATTACATCTTAAATGACCAAAATCACCTTAGAAGACTCTCGATAAAAATCAGGAAATATTATCTTCAAGGAGTTTCAAAGGGTAGAATTTTTTAATGAGATCGGACGTAGAGGTCTGAAAGGGGATTGGTTCAAATTTGGAACATTTTGTTGTAGAGTCCAAAGAAGGAAGAACTGGGGGATGACATGGATTCAGAGGAGAACCCCTGTGACTTCCCAAGCTATCCTAAGGTTTGGCTTCATTATTTAGGAGAAATATTTAGGTGTTTTATCCTATCAAGTTTATTAGTTAGGGATTACATAAGTGTGAAATGATCACACAAATGGCCTGGAATATGTGAGGATTTAGGTTGTAACAAACGACAACCTCGGAATCATAAAATGAGTTAGGGCATATATTGTATAGCAGGGTTGTACAAAGGCATAAAGATAAGGTGAGGATTTACGTGGCATAAGTAAGCAACCTTGAAGTCCTATGGCTTTGTTGCTTATATCTAAGGAAAGAAGATAGGTTTTGATGTTGAAGATGGTTGTGCTACCCACCTTGCTAGCTCCAAGCTCCTTACCGCGACAAGTTTGAATTTTCTAGTGTGTCAAGTTATGATGTCAAATCAGGTGGCCTTATGGTTGTAGTTCTTTAAATTTTATGGGGGCATGTTAAAGTTGATTAGAACGACACCGGTTAGGATCCTACAGGTCCCTCGTTCCGGCACCACTATTTTCTATTGGATTCACTTAGTCCAAATGAACTTACTAAGTTCCCTCATTTCGGCATCACTATTTTCTATTGGATTCATATAGTCTGAATGAATTTACTAAACTCAACTTAATGAGTTCCATAATTTCATTTAGATCGTGGGAAGCCTCCTAAGCAACCGTAGGTTACCTCCTCCGAGGGGTTCCCGATCTTCCGATAGAGACGTTTTAATTAAACGAACTTACTAAACTCAACTTAATGAGTTCCATAGTTTCATTTAGACCGTGGGAAAACTCGTTAAACCGTAGGTTACCTCCTCCGAGGGGTTCCCGATCTTCCAATAGAGACATATTAATTTAGTTAACCGTAGGTTACCTCCTCCGAGGGGTTCCCGATCTTCCGATAGAGACGTTTTAATTTAGTTAACCGTAGGTTACCTCCTCCGAGGGGTTCCCGATCTTCCGATAGAGACGTTTTAATTTAGTTCGTAGGTTACCTCCTCCGAGGGGTTCCCGATCTTCCAATAGAGACCTTTTAATTTAGTTGAAGTGTAGGTTACCTCCTCTGAGGGATTCCCGATCATCCGATAGAGACGTCTTAATTTGGTTGAAGTACTAAACTCAACTTAATGAGTTCCATAATTTCATGGATTCACTTAGTCCAAATGAATTTACTAAACTCAACTTAATGAGTTCCATACTTTCATTTAGCAAATGAACTTACGAAACTCAACTTAATGAGTTCCATAATTTCATTTAGACCGTGGGAAGCCTCGTTAGCAACCGTATTTACCTCCTCCGAGGGGTTCCCGATCTTCCAATAGAGACGTATTAATTTAGTTGAAGTTGTCCAACTTAATGAGCAAAATGAACTTATCAAACCCAACTTAATGAGTTCCATAATTTCATTTAAACCGTGGGAAGCCTGAATGAATTTATCAAACCCAACTTAATGAGTTCCATAATTTCATTTAAACCGTGGGAAGCCTCGAAACCCAACTTAATGAGTTCCATAATTTCATTTAAACCGTGGGAAGCCTCGTTAGCAACCGTAGGTTACTTAATGAGTTCCATAATTTCATTTAGACCGTGGGAAGCCTCGTTAGCAACCGTAGGTTAATTAATGAGTTCCATAATTTCATTTAGACCGTGGGAAGCCTCGTTAGCAACCGTAGGTTACCTTCTCCGAGGGATTCCCGATCATCCGATAGAGACGTCTTAATTTAGTTGCAATTTTAGTTTTGTGTCGAGGGTTCCCGATCTTCCAATAGAGATGGCCTCGTTAGCAACCGTAGGTTACCTCCTCCGAGGGGTTCCCGATTTTCCAATAGAGACAATATTTATCGTAGGTTACCTCCTCCGAAGGTTCCCGATCTTCCAATAGAGACGTTTTAATTTAGTTGAAGTGTCAGTTTTGTGTTGAGGGTTCCCGATCTTCCAATAGAGATGGCCTCGTTAGCAACCGTAGGTTACCTCCTCCGAGGGGTTCCCGATTTTCCAATAGAGACAATATTTATCGTAGGTTACCTCCTCCGAAGGTTCCCGATCTTCCAATAGAGACGTTTTAATTTAGTTGAAGTGTATTTTTTTTTGTGAAAGGAATTCCCGATCATCCGATAGAGACTTTTTAATTTAGTTGAATTTATAGTTTTGTGTGAAGTTTGTGATTAAATTTTAAGTTGTTTTATACTTTGAATGTTGTGGCGGTGACTTTTATCTTGGTTGATTTTAGTTTTAGTTTTGGTTTTGGTTTTGGTTTTGGTTTTGTGGCTATCTTGATAGTTTTAATTTTCATGTAGGGTAACATCATTGTTTAACATGCAAATTTACAGGTATAAAAGTCAGTATGAAAGTACAAGAAAGACAACACTGAAAAAAATTGTAAAAGCGTACCTGACGAGTCTTCTCGTTCCACCACCTGAAACTCAAAAGGCATGCTAAGGCAATTTATATGAAACGAGGAAGTAAAATGTTGATGACCCACCTAACCCTAGGTCATATCTTGGTGGGTCCTTATGAGTTTAATTAAGGATGATTTTTGTCAAGCAAAACATATTAAGTTAAGTAGATCTCTGAGGTATCCAACAAGTTAAAAGGAAGAAGCAGGTCCATGCTTCCCTCTTATCATCTGGTAAAATCCTTGAGCTCATTTAAACTTATTATGTTGCTTAATAATTCATCCTATGAACACCCTAATGCTCATTGATGTCTCAATTATCCCAAAGAATAGGGTAATTATCACTCGTAATTCAATTTAAGAATTATGTAGGTGAAGACCCTTAAAGAGGCAAGTTTAAGAGACTTAGCCAAATTTTGACTTGGGCTTCTAATGTTTGAAAGAAATTTTCAATGATGTTTACTTTTATAATCCTTATTTAAATGAAACTTGATTTAGCCTAAGTCACTACTAAGCCTTTAAGATTTTGGTGAGTGTCTTAGTTGAAATTGACTTAGAAGTGATGGTGATGATTCATGTTTTTGTTTTTTGTTCATAAAATAGGGGTATTAAATTAGTGAGTTATTAACACTCAAAATCATACCCCAAAATCTAGGATCATTTAATCGACTAGACTCCTAAATTTATGTAATTTAAGGAAATTGCAAATTTATCCTTTTTAATTAGGACAAGTGAGGTTGGTTTCTACTAGTTACCCCCTTGTGTTTCAAACATCCAAATATGTTAATTAGAGTCAAAGATTTTCCATTTCCCTTTCTGAAATTAGGCTTAAATGTTAAGGCTAAATTTCTAAAATTACACATTTGCCCGTAAGGCTCTATCACTTCATAATTCATCAAATTGAATCCAAATGACTTTGGAATTTTTATCCTACCTCACTCATGGGTCAATTGAAACATCAGTGGAGAAAGTATGATTTTTCTAAATTTAATTTATCTATATAATTATTTTTAATGCAAAAATAAGATTTTTCAAAGAAAATTCCTCATTTGACCAAGGTAAATTCTAATCCATTGAAATTTTTATTGGAGGTAGGCCTAGACTAGGGAAGCCTTTGAACTAAATTTCATGATTTTTTTAATTTTTATTTGAATTATTAGAATTATTTTAAGTTTTGGGGTATTTATTAAACATAAAACATTTTAAATGGGGAAAATTAAGTTTTGTATTTTTGAAAAATCTTCTTGAGGTCAGAGAACCCATAAGAGAAAATTTTGTATTTTTTTGAGTTTTATTTGATTTATTAGAATTACTTTAATGAAAATCTATTTTAGCCTTTAAAAATTAATTTTAAGCTTGAAAATACAATATCTTTATTTTAGAAAATCAGGAAAAATATCCCACTTGTTCCTAAGTTCTTAGGAAGCAATTTAGAACATTTTCATGAATTTTAGTATTTTTGTGATTTTTATGGATTTTTTAATTATTTTAAATATTCAAAATGGGCTCAAAAATAAATTTTTTATTTTAAACACCATTTTATTTTTACAAAATACCCCTAATCACAGAGAACACAAAAAAACAAGTTTTTGTAAATTTTTTAGTTATATTTTGATTTTTAAGAAATCATTTAAGTGCTAAAATGATATTTATATTTAAAAATCAACTTAGGTCATCAAATGAACTCAAAATGCTTTGAAATTTTTATGGTGAGCTCTCTGGATTCTAAACAATAGTAGAGATAAAAAATCAAGTCATTTTTTTTGTGTTTTTCAAAATTAATTATCTTAGTAATTTATCGTTTGTAAGGATTAGGTGTATTTTGAATGACTTGGCTCATGAAAAATTTTCCTAAAGGTTCTCTGGTCATCATAAACCTTCCAAAATTTTCTTGGATTTTTCTAAGCAACATGCTAATTTCCATGATTAATTTAAGAAAATAATGCACATAAACTTGAAAAATATGATTCTCTGTCTAGGGACCTCCTTTAACTTTGGAAAAATCAAGGAATTTTCCTTTTCACAGAGGCTAAAACATGCCAAAAATCCAAGCTATGATGAAATGCCTATATGCATGGAGAATCAAAAGATTCCTATCTCTAATGGATTTTTAAAAAATAAACATGCATCAAATGGACATAAAATTTAATCCATATTATTCTTCTCTGTTCAGTGAGCAAGAGAGTATTTTTATTTTATTTTCGTGATTTTTCTACACCAAGATATGCATTTTTGAAGTTAAGGGTCATTTTTTGAATTATTTAAATCCCTATTTATCTATTTAAACACACGGCGCCACATCAACCTACGGCGGCTCCGAAGCTCCACACGGCGCACTCCCATTTGATGTTGTCATCCACCTCAATGCTGCCTCGGCCGAAGGTTTATGTTCCGAAGCGCTGTCCGGCTTGATCTCGATCGTCCATTCGATACACGCCCGATCGAACGGCACTCCGTCATCGTCCCCAATAGGTTAGCCCGAGAACCGTTCATCTTCTAAGCTTGATATCTCCCTCATTTCTCAACTAAATTAAATGAATTTTTTTTCAAATTGGTCATCTAGACTAGAGGAACATATCCATATAGGTATGATGCCATTAAATCAACTCAAAACAAATGGAGAGTTCAAATAGGCTCGAAAGAAGGAGAAGTTTTATACCTTAACTCTGAGAAGTGAAGCTTCAATCAGAGGTTCTTGGCAAATTTTTTGTTGTCCAAGGAGGCTAGGGATTGAGCCTCTGGTCTTGGTGAAATGCCTAGACCCAAATTCGACCAAGGCCGATTTCAGGTGTTGGTCTAGAGCTATGCTAGAGGCAATTTCAGAGGGTAATTTGATGGGTCTTTGTCTTCTCTTGTTTTTGTGAAGGTGTAGGCACAAGTTATTTGGAGATTGGTGGAGTTTTAATGGATGTCCTTTTTCTGCCCTAATTTTCAAGTTCAAAATTAGGGTTACACGGGGGGAATCAGGGTAATGGAGTTATTGGAATGAGCTGTGGACGTCTCAAGGAAGCTTAATGAGTAATTTGGAAGTCTCCTTCTAAGAAAATTTCAACACACCTTCCATGGCGGTGGAGGTGAGTTTTTATAAAAATGGCTAAGGGGTGGCTCTCAGGGCCAATCTTTGGGTGCATTGTGATGCTTAGGTGAAGGGCAGAGGAGCTCTATAATTTTGAGTGAGGTGGCCTCTAGGTTTGATTTGGGTGAAATTCAAGAGGGGTGTCCCTCAATTTTGGCTTCTCCGGCGACTAGGCCAGCCAGCCATGACAGGGGGAGGTGGCTAGGAGCTCAAGGAACCCAGTGGAATAAGTCAGCAATTTAATGGGCTGAGGTTTAGTTTTGGCAAAAATATCCTAAGCTTAAGCAAATATGGAATGAAATGCCTTAATTTAGGGTACCTTTGGTCCATGACTTAGTTTATGTGGTTTTAAGAGGTTTAGTCTGGCCACTAGGGTCCAACTAATGGTTGTGGAGTCATTAATTTGATGACTTTGGGGTAGTTAGGCCATCTTTAGTTCATGGGTTCAATGTGGGTTCAAGTGATCAAAGCTTGGTTTTGATCTAGGCTAGCCATATCAATTAGCCCAATTTATTGATCAAAATTGTGTAGATGATTGTTATGAAGATTTTTTGTGAAGAATGGAAATGATTTTGAGTTCAATTGGAGGGTTAATTTGAAGGATTTTTGAAACTTGGTCAATTTGGGCATGTTGGGATAGACATGGGTCTAGGTTGGGCTAGTCTTAGGTTAAGTCCAAATTAAATGGTTCAAATGATAAAGGGAGATGTTGTGAAGATTTTTCATGAAGGAATGGAGTGGAAATTTTGGGGCTAAGGGCATCAATTTGGTGAGATTTTGAGACATGGCCAATTTGGGGCAAATTTGGGGCTTTTTGAACTTAGGTTGAAATCAAATGAAATTGAGGCTTCACCAAGGCTAATTTAAGGTCAATTTTGATTTTGGTAATATTATGAAGGTTTTTCAACACAAATTATGGCAATTTGATTTGGTCATGGGTTCAATTTGGTGGAACCAAATCAAGGCGCCAAAATTGGGGTTTTGATCTAAATCAAAATTGGGCTCAAATGATAGACCAATTAGGCTTTTATTTAGTCTATATTGGTCATATCAAAAGTTAATTTGAGTTTATAATTGAAATTGGGGTAAATTGAGACCACTTTGATAAACATTTGGGGTGATTTGGGGAAAGTATGGGCCTTTAAAGGGCAATTTGGGGGTTTTGATCAAAGATGGTCAAATTGGCCAAATTGGGTCATACGGTAGTTGAAAAAAATGAAATTGGAATATTTGGGAGGTTTTGGGAATTTTTAAGATTTTTTTGGAATTTTTGGAATTTTGGGCTAAGGAGGGGTATTTTGATAATTTGGCAAATTTTGGTGATTTTGGGTAGTTTTGGTGTTTTCAAGGTGTTCGAAATGATTATTTAACCAATTTGGGTATTTTGGTTAAATTTGGGAATTTCAGCCAAATTTAGGGTCCCAAGGGTATTTAGGTAATTTGGGGAAGTTTAAGGGCAAAAGGCTAGGTTGGGTATCTGGGTAGAGTTGGAGTGTCAACCACTATCAATAAGTCATGGACCAATGGAAATCTCATTTTGGGTCCTCTATGTAGTGGTCTTAGCTAAACCCTAGCCTAGGGCTAGTGGGTTTAGAGGACCACCTACATGAGTCTCCCAAAAGTGTCAAGGGACCAAAGCCTAGAAGTTTAAGTTTAGGATTGTGAGTGATTATAAGTGAAAATATGTATCTTAAGCCCTAAAACAACACCCAGGGTCAACCCTAAGGTCCAATAGTCCTAAGGGTCACTCATCTTGAGTTCCCCCATAATGACCCCACCTACTAAGTGCTAGAGGTTATGACCAATATGTGGAACTTCAAGTTGAGTAAAGAGGAGTGTAGAATTTCTAATGGTGAGGGTTCCTTTCTAATTTTCTAAGAATAGTCAATAGTAAAGTCCTATAGCTAGACCTTAAGCTACTAAAGAGGAAAAACTAAACCTCAACCAAAAGTGAGGTCAACACCGATGATAGATTTCAGGTCACCGATTACCAAATGAGGGAGTCATATATGTTGTTGGATACAGAGATAACACCAGCCTGGATTCCTACAGACATTAAAATGAGAGAGCATCCTCGACAGTTGCCGATCATCACCATAATAAAATACTACAAAATGAGGAAAGTGAACAAAAGGGAATTTGAATTCTATGAAGAAGTTCAAGGAAGGTTCATTAATATACTGGAAAGCTTGGAACTGTATATCAGAGTCTTCTCCGAAAGCGATGAAAGAAGTATTATCGACTACAACTTTGATCTAAGAGACAGGCGTTAAGTAGGCTTTCTGATGGAAAGAACCTATTCTGAGCGACGGAAATGGATGTGTGGAAAAAGTAGAATCACCATACAATGTGGTTGTTGTTATAATTTCACGCAGGATAGACAAGAAAATCCCCCGGATATTTTGAGATACGATGAGGTGAACACGCTACCTCCCATGATAAAATGAATGATCAAGAGATTGGTCTGATGGAGCATACTTCAAGCCAACTGTATTTACAACATTTGTATCATTAATATATATGATGAAGGCAACTGCATTCCCCTACATATAGACCATCATAATTTTGTGAAACCTTTTTTCACGGTCTCCTTCATGAGCAAAAGCAACATTTTATTTGGAAAATAAATAGATTTCATTGGCCCCGACTAGTTCAAAGGATCCGTGGAGATTCCGCTACCAGTGGGTTCAGTGCTAGTTCTTAAAGGAAATGGAGCAGACATCACCAAACATTGCATTCCAAGGGTACAACACCACAGGGTGTCTGTAACTTTCTAAAGAATGGACGACAACAAAATGCTATATGGATTTCAGCTAGATCCAGAGTTGAAAGAGCTACTGCCTTACGAGCTATGAGAGGTTTGCACCTCTAAGCACATGCAAAGGAAACTCTCGTCTTGGAGCATGGTTTAGTAGGTCAGCTTGATCAGGAGCTCACCCACCAGTGATGGACATCCAGGGGATACCTTTTGTCCTACGTTTCAACACAGCATATATGATTATATATATACCAGATATGCTCAGCTTGTGATATGTACCCAGCATGAGATATTTTCATATGTACTTTGATGCATTCAGCAAATTACCTTTTGAGGCTTTGACCAGTACTCAATCTATAACACTTACTGAAGCAAATTAATGAAATCTCTTTCAGCGTTTTGTCTGTTTGTTTAATTTTCCTTTTGTGCAATGGATGAAGAGCCTTAGAACCATACGATGGTTCTGAACTACAAAGAACAAAGAACAAAATAATAAAAACTTAATAATAAAGTTCAAATAAACACTCTTTTGAAAATCAATCAACCAACAAAAATTAAATTTTGGAAAACATATTTCGAAAATTAAACGTGATAAAAACAAAAAGAAAATGAAAATAAATTTGTTGAGTTATTTCTCTGAATTTTGAGGTCTCTTACTCTTTGCTCGTGCATCATGATCGTCTTTATCTGCACTAAATCTCACAATATTTCACATATCTTACTCACTAATGTCAGCATTATCACACGACACATATCTATGGGTTCAACACCACAAACTCTTTGTAAATTTCAATTCTCATTTTGGAATGAGTCCTTAACTTCTGATTCCCTCTTTTTGAGGTTGGTCCCTAACTTTCGATCAACTTTCTGAGATTGATTTCTAAATTTCAATTCTCATTTTGGAATCAGTCCCTAACTTTTGATTCCCTCTTTTCAAGGTCGGTCCCTAACTTCTGATGCTCTTTTTGAGATTGATCCCTAAATTTTAACTCTCATTTCAAAATTAGCCCCTAACTTCTAATTCCCTCCTTTCGAGGTTCGTCCCTAACTTCCGATCCACCTTCTGTGATTGATCCCTAAATTTTAAATCTCATTTTGGAATCAGTCCCTAACTTCTTATTCCCACCTTTCAAGGTTGGTCCCTAAATTTTGATCCTCTTTCTAAGATTGATCCCTAAATTTTAATTCTCATTTTGGAATCAGTCCCTAACTTCTGTTTCCCTATTTTTGAGGTCAGTCTTGAACTTCCGATCCTCTTTCTGAGATTGATCCCAAAATTTCAATTCTCATTTTGGAATCAGTCCCTTACTTCTGATTCCCTCTTTTCGAGGTCGGTCCCTAACTTTCGATCCTCTTTCTCAGATTGATCCCTAAATTTCAATTCTCATTTTGGAATTAGTCCCTAACTTTTGATTCCCTCTTTTTGTGGTCCATCCCTAACTTCCGATCCTCTTTCTGAGATTGATCCCTAAATTTCCATTCTCATTTTGGAATCAGTCTCTAACTTCTGATTCCCTTTTTTTAGGTTGGTTCCTAACTTCCAATCCTCTTTCTGAGAATGATCCCTAAATTTCAATTCTCATTTTGGAATCAGTCCCTAACTTTTGATTCCCTCTTTTCAAGGTCTTTCTCTAACTTCTGATACTCTTTCTGAGATTGATCCCTAAATTTCAACTCTCATTTTGGAATCAGTCCCTAACTTCTGAATCCCTCTTTTTAAGGTCCGTCCCTAACTTCTGATCCTCTTTCTGAGATTGATCTCTAAATTTCAACTCTCATTTTAGAATCAGTCCATAATTTCTGATTCCCTCTTTTTGAGGTCGGTCTCTAACTTTTGATCCTCTTTTGAGATTGATCTCTAAAGTTCAACTCTCATTTTGGAATTAGTCCATAACTTCTTATTCCCTCTTTTTGAGGTAAGTCCCTCACTTCCAATCCTCTTTTTGAGATTGATCCTTAAAATCCAATTCTCATTTTGGAATCAATCCCTAACTTCTGATTCCCTCTTTTTGAAATATGTTTTTAACTTCCAATCCCCTTTCTGAGATTGGTCCCTAAATTTCAACTCTCATTTTGAAATCAATCCCTAACTTCTAATTCCCTCTTTTTGAGATCGGTCCCTAACTTCCAATCCTCTTTTTGAGATTGATCCCTTAATTTCAACTCTCATTTTGGAATCAGTCCCTAACTTTTGATCCTTTTTTTGAGAATGATCCCTAAATTTCAACTCTCATTTTGGAATCAGTCCCTAACTTTTAATTCCCTCTTTTTGAGGTCGATCCCTAACATCTGATCCTCTTTCTGAGATTGATCCTTAAATTTCAATTCTCATTTTGGAATCAGTCACTAACTTTTGGTTCCCTCTTTTTGAGGTCGGTCCCTAACTTTCAATCCTCTTCCTGAGATTGATCCCTAAATTTCAATTCTCATTTTGGAATCAGTTCCTAACTTCTGATTCCCTCCTTTCGAGGTTGGTCCCTAACTTCCGATTCTCTTTTTAAGATTGATCCCTAAATTTCAAATCTCATTTTGGAATCAGTCCTTAACTTCTGATTCCCTCTTTTTGAGGTTGGTCCCAAACTCTCGATCCTCTTTTTGAGATTGATCCCTAAATTTCAATTCTCATTTTGGAATCAGTCCCTAAATTTTGATTCCCTCCTTTTGAGGTCAGTACCTACATTCCGACTCTCTTTCTGAGATTGATACTTAAATTTTAACTCTCTTCTCGGAGTCAGTACCTTAATTTTGATTCCCTCCTTTCGAGGTCAGTTCCTAAATTTTGACTCTTTTATTCGGGATTGAAACCCAAATTTCAATTCCCATCTTTGGGTCAGCATCTATATACTAATTCTCATCCTCTGTAAACACCTGAAACTTGATAATTTGAAACCTAATCTATGATCACCAACTAGAGTTTCTGCTCCTTTATTACAATCAAATATTCACCTCCTATATTCCCCAGCGGTAACAACTAGCACTAAATTTTACACTCTTTTTTAGGTCTGTTGACTTAGGATTCTGTGTTGGTTTTGTTGATCTCGTCGGTTAATGCCAATTAGCGCAGTGTGCTTTGTCCAACACACCACACCTATTGGGGATCCATTTGTTGACCTAACTTTTGGTTAAGGTTTACTTTTCCCTCTTTAGTTGCCTAAGATCTAGCCATAGGACTTTCCTCTTCACTATTCTTAAAAAACTAGAAAAGGAACCCTCACATTTAGAAATTTAAATTCTTTCTTGCTCAACTTGAAGTCCCACGTATTGGTCCTAACCTCTAGCACTTAGTAGGTGGGGTCAGTATGGAGGATCTCAAGAGGAGTCCCCATAGAACTGTTTGACTTAGACTTGACCCTGGGTGTTGGTCCGGAGCTAGTTCACTCACTGCACTCACTATCACCTATATCCACTCACAACCCTAAACCCTAATTTGTTGACTTTGACCCCTTGATCTTTTGGGAGACTCATGTAGATGGTCACCTAGACCCACTAGCCCTATGCTAGGGTTTAGCTAAGACCACTACATAAAGGACCCAAATGGGGATTTCATTGGTCCATAGCTCATGTAAGGTGGTTGACACCCCAATTCTACCAAAGTTTTCAATTTGGCCTTTTTACCCCCCAACCTACCCAAATTACCTAAACACCCCAAAATCCCAAATTTGGCCAAAAATCCCAATTTCACCCAAAATACCTAAATTTGTTCAAAAATCACTTCAAACCATTTCAAAATACCCAAATTGCCCAAAACTACCAAAAATTGCCAAAATTACCAAAGTACCCCCAAATTTGCCAAAATTACAAAAAAACTCTTAGCACCCCAAACTTTCCCAAAAGCTTAAAAATCATCTCGTGTCTCCAAAACTAATTTGGACCCTCCAATTGGACACAATTTGGAAAATTTGACCATTTCCCCAACTTCATCCCAAATTTCCATCAATTTAGACCCAATCTCCCTCAATTTCAATTCTAAACTCAAATTCAATGTCATATGACCAATCCAAACCAAATCCAAGCCTAATTGGCCCATGCTTTAAGCTCAATTTTGATCCAAATCAAAACCCTGATTTTGACCGTGTGACTTAATCTCACCTAATTGAACCCCATAGACTACTTGATTTGCCCCAATTTGGATCCTAAACTCTTCATAACACTCCTACACACCAAATTTAATTTTAATTGGCCTTATGGAAGCCTCAATTTCACTTAATTTTAACCTAAGTCCAAAAATCCCCAAATTTGCCCCAAATTGGCTATCTCCAAATTCCACCAAATTGAATGCCCTAACCCCAAAATTGACACCCTATTTTTGTTGAAAACTCTTTATGACATTCCTATGGACCATTTCTAACAATCAATTTTAACTTATCCCAACCTAGACCCAAGTCTAGTCCAACATGCCCAAATTAACCAAAATCCCAAAATCCTTCAAATTGAGCTTTCAATTGACCTTAAAATTACTTCAATCCTTCACAAAAAATCTTCATTACAATCATCTACACAATGTTGATCACTAAATTGAGCTCAAAATCATGGCTAGCCTAACCCAAACCCAACTTTTAGCCTTTTCAACCCAAGTTGGATCCATGCACCAAAATTGACTTAGTCATCCTAAAGTCACCAAATTAAGGTCTCTACAGCCACTAAGCACACCTTATTGACCAGGATAAAACCTCTCAAATCACCCAAGTAAGCTATGGACCAATGGGTCCCTAAATTAAGGTATCTTATCCCATGTTTTGGTTATTAACCAAAAATATCTTCCATCATCACTTACCATTGGGTGTAAATTATAATTAAGCCTCCCCCTGGCTCACCTGACCTTCTTGCCACCACCCCCTGGCTCACCAAACATAAAAACTAAGACCCCTGTAGGCACTATTTCAGGTTGGTTTGTGGGGAGTTGCCCGTAAAAAGCTGTCGGTCGCCGGAATCAAAATCTCATTGCCCGCTTTGGAAGGACGTTGAAGTATGAAATCAAATTGACCCCATATTTTTCATAGTTTAAAATGAGAAGGACGTTGAAGTATGAAATCAAATTGACCCCATATTTTTCATAGTTTAAAATGAAAGAGCTCTATACCTCAAATCTTGTATCTATCCCGATGGATAAACACAAGACTTGAGCATGAGGCTCGATCAAATAAACTAAGGAAAGTATTACATCCATTTGGTCTGTGAAACCTTTGTATTTGCCGACAAGTTCCTCTATTTAATATAAAGGATTAAATAGGGTTCATATTAAGCTGGGTTCGAACATGCTTCCTATAAGGG
>JXCR01143999.1:21124-49077 GCA_002079205.1 Phalaenopsis hybrid cultivar
CGAAGACTCTCGATAAAAATCAAGAAAAATTATCTTCAAGGAATTTCAAAGGGTAGGACTCTTCAACCTCGATAAAAATCAGGAGAAATATTATCTTCAAGGAGTTTCAAAGGGTAGGACTTTTCAATGTTTCGATAAAAATCAGGAAATATTATCTTCAAGGAGTTTCAAAGGGTAGGACTTTTCAATGAGACCCGATAAAAATCAAGAAATATTATCTTCAAGGAATTTCAAAGGGTAGGACTCTTCAACGAAATAACTCTCAATAAAAATCAAGAAATATTATCTTCAAGGAATTTCAAAGGGTAGGACTCTTCAACGAAATCGGTGTAGAGGTGTGAAAAGGGAATGGTTCAAATTTTGAACATTTTATTGTAGAATCCAAAGGAAGAAGTGTGAAAGGAGGATTGGTTCAAATTTGAAACATTTTATTGTAGAATCCAAAGGAGGAGGAACTAGGGGATGTAGTTCAAATTTGGAACAATTTATTGTAGAATCCAAAGGAGGAAGAACTAGGGGATGTCATGGATCAAGAGTTTCAAAGGGTAGGACTCTTCAATGAGATCGGACGTAGAGGTGTGAAAGGGGATTGGTTAAATTTGGAACATTAGAGTCCAAAGGAGGAAGAACTAGGGGATGTCATAGATCTAGAGGAGAACCTTGGTGACTTCCATAGAATCCAAAGGAAGAAGAATTAGGGGATGTCATGGTTCCAGAGGAGAACCTTGGTGACTTCCCAAGCCATCCTAATGTTTGGCTTCAGTTTTGAAGAGAAATATTTAGGTGTTTCATCTTGCCAATTTTATTAGTTAGGGCTTACATTCGTGTGAAATGATTACACAAATAGCCTGGAAGATGTGAGGATTTAGGTCGTGGGAAACGACAACCTCTGAATTTTAAGACGAGTTAGGGCTTATGTTATATAGCAGGGCTATACAAAGACCTAAAGATAAGGTGAGAATTTACGTTTCATAAGCAAGTAAACTCAAAGTCCTATGGCTTTGTTATTTTAAGTCTAAGGAAGGAAGATTGGTTTAGCTAGGGAAGGCAGGTTTTGTTGTTGAAGATGGCCTTGCTGCCCACCATGCTAGCTTCAAGCTCCTTACTGCGACAGGTTTGAGTTATCTAGTGTGTCAAGTTATAATGTCAAATTAGGTGGCCCTATAGTTGAAGTTCCTTAAATTTTATGAGGGCATATTAAGGTTAATTGGAGAAACGCCGGTTAGTATCCTACGGTTCCCTCGTTCCGGCACCACTATTTTTTTATTAGATTCACTTACTCCAAATGAACTTACTAAACCCAACTTAATGAGTTCCATAAATTCATTTAAACCGTGGGAAGCCTCGTTAGCATCCGTAGGTTACCTCCTCCAAGAGATTCCCAATCATCTGATAGAGACGTCCTAATTTAGTTGAAGTTGTAGTTTTATGTGACGTTTGTGATTAAATTTTGAGTTGTTTTATATTTTGAATGTTGTGGCGGTAAATTTTATCTTGGTTGATTTTAATTTTGGTTTTGGTTATGGTTATGTGACTATCCTTATGGTTTTAGTTTTCATGCAGGGTGACATCTTTGTTTAGCATGCAAATTTATAGGTATAAAAGTATAGTATGAAAGTACAAGAAGGACAATGTTGAAAATTGTAAAAGTATACCTGGCAAGTCTTCTCGTTCCACCACCTGAAACTTAAAATGCATGTTAAGGCATTTTATGAAGAGCAGGAAAAGTAAGTCCTGGTGGTTTTCCTAACCCTATGTCATATTTTGGTGAGTCCTTAAAAGTTTAATTAAGGATGATTTCATTAAGCAAAGAATATTAAGTTTAATAGGCCTCTGAGGTATCCAACAAGTTAAGAGGGGGAAGCAGGACCATGCCTCCCTCTCACCAATTGGTGAAAAGCCTCGAGTCCATTTGAACTTATTATGTTGCTTAATGGTTCATCCTGTGAATACTTCTAATGCTCAGTGAACATNTGAGTGTCTTAATTAGTTTTGAAAAGGTTAAGCTTTAAGTGGTCATGATTCATGATTTGGATAAATGAGTGTCTTAATTAGTTTTGAAAAGGTTAAGCTTTAAGTGGTCATGATTCATAATTTGAATTTTCTTAAAATCAAGATAGGGGTATTAAATGGATTAATTATTGGCTTCCAAAGTCATACCCCTAAGTCCATGATCATTTTATTTTAATAAACTTCCAAATTTTAATAATTTAGAAATTTATTAATCTTAATTAAGAAAGTGATGTGTTTCATACATCAAATGAATTGATTAAGATCAGAGTTTCTACCAATTAACCCCTTTGTGTTTCAAACATCAAGTAAATTGATTAAAATTAGAGGTTACCCATTCCCCTCCTTGTATCAATTAACCACTTGTGTTTCAAGCATCAAATAAATTGATTAAGATCAGAGGTTACCCATAGATCATTTAATTTTAATAAACTTTCAAATTTTAATAATTTAGAAATTTATTAACTTAATTAAGAAAGTGAGGATTGGTTTCTACCAATCCTTTGTGTTTCAAACATCAAATGAATTGATTAAGATCAGAGGTTACCCATTTTCCCTCCTTGCATGTTTCATCCATAAATTAATTAAGATCAGAGGTTACCCATTTTCTCTCCTTTGAATTAAGCCTGATTTAGAAATTTATTAATCTTAATTAAGAAAGTGAGATTGGTTTCTACCAATTAACCCCTTTATGCTTCAAACATCAAATAAATGGATTAGGATTAGAGGTTACCCATTCCCCTCCTTGACTTAAGCCAAAGTGTTAATTAAGGCTAAATTTCCAAAATTACACATTTGCCCCTAAGCCTCTAATACTTCATAATTTGTCANAACTCATGAAATTATTTCCAAAAGTTTCTCTAGTCATGGTGGACCTTCCAAAATTTGCTTAGAATTTTATAATCAATATGTTATTTTCCATGATTATGTTAATGGAATAATGTGGAAGATCTTGAAAAATATAGATCTCTGTATAGGAAACTCCTTTTACTTTGGAAAAATTAGAGAATGTCCCCCTTGATAGAGGCTACAATATGCCAAAATTTCAGGTCAAGGTGATGTGCTAATATGCATGGAGAATCAAATGATCCCAAATAAAGTTTCATTAATTAAAAATAAAATGTGCATCAAATAGACTTGAAATTTTTCCCACATTGTTCTCCTCTATTCACTGAGAAAGAGAGTACTTTTATTTTATTTTTGTGATTTTTCTACACAAAGTTATGAATTTTATAAGTTAAGGGTATTTAAATAAATAAGAAAAAGCCTTATTTATCTATTTAAACAGCGCGTGCTGAGTAGATCCTAAGCAGCTACGAAGGCATGCGTGGCGCGCTCTAGTTGGAAGTCGCCGTCCATGTAGCTGCTGACTCAGCCCGCGGTTTATGTCCTGAAGCCCTGTCCGGCTCGATCTCCCCCATTTATTTAACACACGCTTGATCGAAAGACTCTCCATCATCGTCCCCGATAGAATGATCCCGTACCCGTCCACACTAAAACCTTAAGATCTCAGCCTATCAACCAATGCTTTGGGTTTGATCCTATGGACTCGTCTAAGTGAGACGAACACATCTATACTGTTAAGATGCCATGAAATCAAGCTTAAGTAAATGGAGAATCAAAATAAGCTCGGGAGAAGGAAGAGTTTATACTTTGCTCTGAGAAGGGAAGCTTCGATCAGAGGTGCTCGGCACGTTCATTGGGGTCCAAGGAGGCTAACTCTGAGAAGGGAAGCCTCAATCAGAGGTGCTCGACACGTTTGTTGGGCTCCAAGGAGGCTAGGGATTGAGTCCCTGGTCTTGGTGTAAGGCCTAGGTATGAATTCGACCAAGCTCAATTTCAGGTGTTGAAGTCTAGAGCTATGGTAGAGGTTCTGTGGAAGGGGGGTTTAATGGGGCTTTGGCTTCTTTCACTCTTATGAAGGTGTGGGCACAATCAATTGAATTTTGGTGGAGTGTGAAGGTGTATTGGGCTCTGTCCTGGTTTCCAACAGGGTTTCAAGCTCAAAATTGAGCTCCGGCAATGGGAATGGGTGAGGGAAAATGGTTGGAATGCACTGAGGAGATCTTAGGGAAGCTTTGTGTGAAGTTTGGAGAGGCCTCTCTAAGAAAATTTCAGCACTTTTTTTAACCGCCGTGGAGGTGGTCTTTTATAAAAATGGGTTATGGTGGCTGTTGTGGCCAATCAAGAGGTGTAATGTGGTGCTTAGGTGGAGGGCGGAGGAGCTCTTCAATTTTATATGGATGAGCTGTTCTCTAGGTTTGATTTGGGTGAGATGTCATGGGGGTGGCTCTTGGTTTTGGGCTTTTCAGGCCACTGGGCTGGCTGGCCGGCCAGGGGGAGGTGGCTAGGAGCTCAGGGAACCCAGAGGAATCCATCACTCGGCCACTAGGCCGGCCAGCCGGCCAGGGGGAGGTGGCTAGGAGCTCAGGGAACCCAGAGGAATCCATCACAGCAGGTCGACCGGCCAGGGGGAGGTGGCTAGGAGCTCAGGGAACCCAGAGGAATCCATCACAGCAATTCCAGCCAGCCAGGGGGAGGTGGCTAGGAGCTCAGGGAACCCAGAGGAATCCATCACAGCAATTTAGTGCAGATGTGTTTGGATTTGGCAAAGATATCTTAAGCATGGAAATAAGATGTGGTTTCATGGTGTTTGGACTGGTCACTAAGTTCAACTAATGGCTCTGGTGGAGTTAATTTGGTGGCCTTAGGGTGGTTAGGTCACATTTAGTGAATGGGTTAAAGTGGGTGCAAATGACCAAAACTTGGGTTTGGGCTAGGTTATCCATGTCAATTCGCTCAAATAATTGTTTCATTTAGTGTAGATGATCATAAGGAACAACTTTGGTGAAGGATGGAAGTGGTTTTGAGTTCAAAAAGGGTCAATTTGAGGGAATTTTGAATTTTAATCAATTTGGTTATGTTGGGCTAGGCTTGGGTCTAGCTGGGGGTCAATTTGAAGGAACTTTGAACTTTAATCAAATTGGTCATGTTGGGCTAGGCTTGGGTCTTGGTCAATTTGAGGGAATTTTGAACTTTAATCAATTTGGTCATGTTGGGCTACGCTTGGGTCTAGCTAATTTGAAGGAATTTTGAACTTTAATCAATTTGGTCATGTTGGGATAGGCTTGGGTCTAGCTGTCACAAGGAACAACTTTGGTGAAGAATGGAAATGGTTTTGAGCCCAATTGAAAGGTCAATTTCACAAGGAACAGCTTTGGTGAAGAATGGAAATGGTTTTGAGCCCAATTGAAAGGTCAATTTGAAAAAATTTTGAACTTTAATCAATTTGGTCATGTTGGGCTAGGCTTGGGTCTAGCTTGGGTTAACCTTAGATGATCATAGGGAACAACTTTGGTGAAGGATGGAAGTGGTTTTGAGCTCAATTGGAGGGTCAATTTGAGGGATAATGAACAACTTTGGTGAAGGATGGAAGTGGTTTTGAGTTCAATTGAAAGGTCAATTTGAAGGAATTTTATTTTAATCAATTTGATCATGTTGGGCTAGACTTGGGTCTATCTTGGGTTAGCCTTGGGCTAAGTCCAAATTGATTATTTTAAATGGTTAATAGAGACCTCATGAAGAGTTTTCAACATGAATTGGATGCCAATTTGGGGGTTAAGGAGATCAATTGGCTGAAATTTGGGGACTTAGCCAATTTGGGGCTAAATTTTGGAATTTTGGATTTAGGCCAAAATCAAATGAATTTCAGACTTCACCAAGGCCAATTGATGGTTGATTTTGATGTATAGGAATGTTATAAAGATTTTTCAACATTAATTGAGGTCAATTGACTAGGCTATGGGTTCAATTTGGTGAGATTAGGTCATATGGTCAAAATTGGGCTCAAATAATCGACCAATTGAGCTTGGATTTGATTTAATTTGATTATATAAAAAGTAAATTTGAGTTTAGGATTTAAATTGAGGTCAATTTAAGTCAAATTGATGGACATTTGAGTTGGATTTGGGGAAACTGGATATTTAAAAGCAAATTTAGGGGTTTTGGTTAAAGATTATCAAATTAGCTAAATTGGGACATGAGGTAGTTTAGAAAAATGAAATTGGGAATATTTAGGATTTATTGGGATTTTCTGGGAAATTTTGGAATTTTTGGGATTTTGGGTCCAAGAGGGGTATTTTGGTAATTTGGGGGTGTTTTAGGGGTAAAAGACCAAGATGGGTATATTATTAGAGTTGAGGTACCAATCATCACGAACAAGCCATAGACCAATGGAAACCCCATTTTGGGTCCTCTACATAGTGGTCTTAGCTAAATCATAGCCCTAGGGCTAGTAGGTTTAGAGGACCATCTACATGAGTATCCCAAAAGATCAAGGGATCTAACTAAAAATTTGAGTTCAGGGTTGTGAGTGATTGTGGGTGTAGATAAGTGTAGTGAGTGCCTTAGCTCCAGACCAACACCCAAGTTCAACCTAAGGTCCAGCAATCCTAAGGGTGACTCATCTTGAGTTTCCCCCACAGTGACCCCACCTACTAAGTATTTAGAGGTTGAGACCAACATGTGAAACTTCAAGCTGAGTAAAGAAGAGTTTGGAATTTCTAATGGTGAGGGTTTCATATCTAGTTTTCTAAGAATAGTCAATAGGAAAAGTCCTATGGCTAGACCCTAGGCTACTAAAGATGAAAAACTAAACCTCAACCAAAAATGAGGTCAACAACCCCCAAGCTCTAATTCAAACCAAATTTCAACCCCAGAGGCCATCTCATCCCAATGGCTCTTTAGAGCTCCTCAGCCCTCCACCTAAGCACCATTTTACACCCATCAATTAGCCCTGAGCTCCCCCCTAAGATCCTCTATTTAATCAGCCCCTCCAGAGCCAAAGAGACGAGAGTGCCAAAATCCTTTGGGAAACTTAGTCCAATTGCTCTTAGACACTCTCCAAGAACTCCTAAGCTCATTGCAACAATTTTCCCCCATTGATACCCACTGTGAAAGCTCAATTTTGAGCTTAAAATTTCAGCTCAAACCATGACATCTCTCCACAGTCCACCAAACTCAAATTAATTGTGCGCACACCATCCCTAGAGCAATAGGAGTTGATTCCCCATCAACCCCCCCCCCCTTTGAAATAGCCTCTAGGGTAGCTCTAGACCAACACCTGTAATCCACCTTGATCAAAAACATACCTAGACAATTCACTAAGGCTTGAGACTTAATCTAGAGGTTTGATTGGTTCAATTGAAGCTACCACAACCATCTGATTGAGGCCTCCCCTCTCAGACAAAGCTATTGAGCTCTAACCCTAGCCCGAGCTTATTTTGATTCTCCATTTGTAATGGTTATATTTCATACTTGATTAACCATATAGATGTGTTTGTCTTGAGTAGATGAAGGTTTATAAATAAACCCCATACAATTTGGTTGATTCTAGACCAAGTTCTTAAGGTTTTAGTGTAAACAACTTATAGGTTAAGTTACTTGGGGACGATAACGGATAGCCGTCGGATTGCACGTGTATCCAACCAACGGAGGAGATCAATCCAGACGAGCGGTGGTACGTGAACTGTGGGTCGCGTGGCAACTGAAGTGGATGGTGGCGTCAAATGAGTGCACGCCGCGTGTGAGTTCAGAGCCGCCGTAGGTTGAGGTGGAGTAGCGTGGATAAGTAGAAAAATAGGGTTTTTCTTAATTATTTTAAATGCCTAAACTTCAAAAATCCATATCTTTCTCTAAAAAAATCATAAAAATAAAAAATACCCTCTTGCTCAGTGAACAAAGGAGAATAATATGGACTAAAAATAAAAATCATTTTCTTATTCCCTATTTTTTGATGAATTAAATACCCTCTGTGGTCTTTCAATTCTCCATGACTAAACATTGCTCACCAATGCTTGAAATTTTTATGGTTGGTTCCTCATGACAGAGGTTATGTCATCTGATTTTTCCAAGGTCAGAGGACATTCTTATGCTTTTATCACTTATTTTTAAGTTAGAGTGACTTTTTGGCTTATTTTAATTATATAAAACAAAATATCAACTGAAAAATTATGAAAATACTTTTAGTAGGTTTCCTGTGATCAGGGAAGCCTAGGAAAAATATTGTGATGTTTTGAATCATCTTCTACATTCCAATATTTAATCAAATGCACATACTTTATATTAATTTATGTAAATTAAATACATATCAAAAATTGACAAAATCACTTCCACATTGCTCTTAAAAATCATGTTTATCCACTGTAAAAATTTGAAAATTAATTGCTAAGTCCAAGCACTAAAGTTGATTTTCTAAAAGACCTTATATTTTTGTACAAAAATAATTATAATAAATTAAATACACTTGGGAAAATTTTGAAAAGTGGTTTTCTGAGTTCCTTGTGATCAGGGGCACTTAAGAAAAATAAAAGTTATTTTCGGTAAAATACTTGATTTTTTAGCTTCATTTTGGATTTAAAAATGAACTTAAAATATTTCGAGAGACCTTCAAGTGATCTAAGGTCATGCCTTGAATATTTTGAAATTTATTGGACATTCTGAAGGGAAAATTGGACTTATCATATTTTGCTCTAAAATCATCTACTAGAATCATCCAAGATCCAACAAAATTATAGCCTGGGGTTCGGTAACTAAACCTTCATCTACTCTTGTAATTTAAGTTCTTTGAAATATTAAATACATCCCTTGCAAGTACTGACCTTTCAGGTGATGGAACGAGAAGACTCGCCAGGTATGCTTTTACAGTTTACAGTTGTCTGTTCTTGTACTTTCCACACTGTATTTTTATACTTATAAAACTTGCATGTTAAACAATGATGTCACCCTGCATGAAAACCAAAACTATTAGGATAGCTGTGAAACCAAAAACAAAAACTAAAATCAACCAAGATAAAATTCACTGCCACAACATTCAAAATATAAGACAATTCAAAATTTAATCACAAACATCACAAAACAACAATTGCAACTAAATTAAAACATCTCTATCGGATGATCGGGAATTATTTGGAGGAGGTAACGTACGGTTGCTAACGAGGCTTCCCACAGTCTAAATGAAAGTGTGGAACTCATTAAGTTGAGTTTAGTAAATTCATTTGGACTAAGTGAATTCAATAGAAAATAGTGATACTGGAACAAGGGAACCATGGGATCCTAACCGGTGTTGCTCTAATCAACTTTAATATGCCCCATAATATTTAAATGACCATAACCAAAGGGACATCTGATTTAATATCATGACTTGACACATTAGAAAACTTAAACTCATCACAATGAGGAGCTTGGAGCTAGCATTGTAGGCAGTCTGGCCATCTTCAACAGCAAGAGTATCTACAGTAGCATATCTTTTCTTTGAATTAAACAACAAGTCATAAGATTTTGAGGCTGTTTGCTTATGCAACACAAATCCTCACCTTATCTTTAGGCCTTTGCAAAATCATGTTATGCAACATAAGCCCTAACTCGTCTTAGGATTCCGAGGTTATCATTCGTCACTACTTAAATCCTCACATATTCTGGGCTATTTGTGTGATTGTTTCACACGAATGTAAGCCTTGACAAATAAAATTGGCAAGATAAAACATTTAAATATTTCTCATCTAAACTGAAACTAAATAATAGGATAGCCTCGGAAGTCACTTAGTTTCTCCTCCAGATCTATGACATCCCTTAGCTCTTTCTCTTTTGGACTCTACAACAAAATGTTCCAAATTTGAGTTATTCCCCTTTCGCACCTCTTTGTCCGATCTCATTGAAAAGTCTTATCCTTTTGACCTCTTTGAAGATAATATTTCCTGATTTTTATCGAGAGTTTACTTAGGTGACTTTGGTTATCTAAAATGTAATTAACTATAAGTGCTTGCCCTTATAGAAAGCTTTTCCAAATCCAGCTTAATATAAAATAGTTTCACAGACCAAATAGATGTCATATATTTCTTAGTTTATTTGATCGAGCCTCATCCTCAAGTTTTGTGTTTATCCTTCGGGATAGATACAGAGTTTGAGGTATAGTGCTCTTTCATTTAAACTATGATTTCATGATTTGAGGTATAGTGCTCTTTCATTTAAACTATGAAAAATATGGGGTCAGTTTGATTTCATCTATATATATATATATATATATATTAAAATGTCTCGATTCCGGCGGCCGACAGCTTCCAACGGATTATATATATATATATGTAAATTAAAAAGTCCTTCCGAAGCGGGCGACGGGATTTCGATTCCGGACTCTTTCATTTAAACTATGAAAAATATGGGGTCAGTTTGATTTCATATTTTTCTAAAACTTACAACTATGAAAAATATGGGGTCAGTTTGATTTCATATTTTTCTAAAACTTATATATATATATAGTAAATTAAATGGCTTTCCGAAGTGGGCGACGGGATTCCAATTTAGGCGGCCGACAGCTTCCAACGGGCAACTCCTCAACTTTTTAGTGTCGATAGAAATTAAAGTTTTATGGATGATTTTTTAGTATTTTAAACTTCATTTGAATCATGTTTAGAACATTTATTGAAAGTTCTTAAGTGTATTGAAGAAACAAATTTAGTCCTTAATTTGGAAAAATGTCAATTTATGGTAGCAGGAGGAATTATTTTAGGACATCAGTTATCAAAAAATTGTATAGAAATAGGACCTGCAAAAAGTTAAGTGATTGCTAATTTACCTTACCCAACAAGTGTGATGGAAATTATGAGTTTTTAAGGACATGTTGAACTCAACAGGTGATAAATTAAAGACATTTCAAAAATTGCTAAGCCTCTATGCCATTTACATAAAAAAAGCTGTAGTTTTAAATTTTGATAAGGAGTACATAAAAACGTTTGAGTTAATAAAATAAAAATTAGTCACTGCAAGTGGTTATGCTATTGGAGCTATTTTAGGACAAAAGCATGATAAGATTTTCAAATTAATCTACTATGCTAGTAGAACTCTTAATGAAGCTCAAATTAATTATACCACAAATGAGAAAGAGTTATTAATAGTAGTATATGTTTTTCATAAATTTAGATATTACTTAATTGGAACTAAATGTGTTGTGCATAATGATCATTCTGTAATTAAATATTTAATAAAAAAGAAGGATGGAAAACCAAGATAAATACAATGGATTCTTCTTTTGCAAGAATTTAACTTTGAGCTTGTAGATAGAAAAAGAGCTAAAAATTAAATTGTTGATCATTTTTCTAGGCTTGAATTAGAAAAACCACTCTATTTTGGAAAAGAAATTAATGAACATTTTCTAGATGAAGAATTGTTCAGTAGTATGCCAACATTGTGAACTTTATTGTTAGTGATATTATATCCTATGGAATGTCATACAAATAGAAGAGGAAATTTTTATCTGAAGCTAAGACTTATTTTTGGGATAACCCATTTTTATATAAATAAGGAAACGATCTAATTATTCAAAGATGTGTGCCTTTAGAAGAAACTTATGAAATTATCCAAAAATGTCATAATTCTGGGGGACAGTGTTGATAAAACAACATACAAAATTTTATAATCTGGATTCTATTGGCCTACAATTTTTAGAGATGTTAATGCTTATATTAATGTTGATAAAACAACATACAAAATTTTACAATTTGAATTTTATTGGCCTACAATTTTTAGAGATGTTGATAAAATAGCATACAAAATTTTACAATCTAAATTTTATTGGCCTACAATCTTTAGATGAGTTAATGCTTATATCAAAACTTGTGATCAATATTAACGAGGAGGCAATATTTCTAGAAGAAATGAGATGCACCTGAATTATGTGTTAGAAGTTGAGATATTTGATGTTTGGGGATTAGATTTCATATGACCATTTATATCATCTTTCAAAATTTTATATATATATTGATAGTAATAGACTATGTATCCAAATGAATAGAAGCTATTGCTTTACTTTGATGTGATGCTCAAAGTGTTGCAAAGTTCTTAAGAATAAACATATTTTGTAGATTTGGGATGCCGAGAGTGATCATAACTGACGGGGGAAGTCATTTCAGAAATGCAATAATGAAGAAATTATTAAAGATATATCATATCAACCAACAAATTGCTACTGCTTTTCATCCTGGTTTAAGAACGTCTCTAGTAGTTTTTGGCTTAGTCTAAAGCCTATAAATAGAAGGGAATGAAGAGAATTCTTACCCCACTTCAATTTTAACCCTAAAATCTAAGTGAAGAGTGAGTGATCTTGCAAAAATGTCTTCTTAGGAGCTTTATATGAAGAAAAAGGAGGAAAATATGAAGAAGAAATTCATTAGTCAAAGTGCTTAAGAGGTAAACAACAGTTTCTTAGCCGTTAGGATAGAAGGAATAGCGGAGAAAATCACAAAAATTGATGTTGACATGGCTTGAATTGAAGTAAAAATGAGGGAAGTCAACGCATATTGGATGGATACTTAAGATGCAATTTAGCCACACAAATTTTATTAAAGAAGCGGACAAAGCTATGTATTTGAAAAACAAATGCATTAAAGAAGACTCAATCAGAGTTCTTCACCAACGGTCATTTTATCAGATCTATATTCCATATGCCAAACTAGAAACTTATAAAAGGTCAGGATTCGTTCCACCGGAAGGAGAGTGGAATTAAGTTCTTTGTTTAGTGTTAATTTATGTTAGGTGTTTGTTTTTGTTAGTATTAAGTTTGTTTTATGTGTTTTTAGTGTTAAGTTTGTTTAGTTTTTATGCTTAGGAATTATCTCATCCAGGACTCTTTTGATTGAGAAATTATGTATCACAAATATTTGTATTTGTTTGTGAATTAATACAAGTGTTTATTTGTGTGAGAAATTTTATATTATTTTTTGTTGAATCAAATTAGATAATATTGGTGAATCTTAAGAAAGAGGAGGCTGGAGGGGAAGAAAATAGTTGTTAAAGATTTATAAGACTTTTTCGGGGTGGTTCACTTTGGCCAGATGTGCATTTCACTTAGAATAAAAATTATCAAAATTCGTGCAATGGATCCTAAGCGCTAAGACCCCGCGCTTAAGTGTTTGATAACCCGAGTGGTAGGCGCCTAAGTGCTAAACCAATCACGCTTAAGCACCGATTCACATAAATCAATTTGCAAATGGTTTAAAGTGAAAATTTTAGCTAAAAACCCCATTTTCACCTTGACTTCAACTTCTTCCTCTGGTTTTCACAATTTTGAGTGTTAGGGTTTCCTTTAAAGTGAAAATTTCTTGGTGGATTCAAGTCAAATTTGTTAAATTTGATCATCTTGAGGTAAGAGCTTTGCTTCTATATAAAAAATTGTTATTTTCACCATGTACATTGAGCACATTATGTATTTGACAAAAAATCACTATTCATGGTGAAAATTTGAGAAAAACCTTTAGAAAATACATGGAAATGATAGTGTAAGCTTTAAGTAGTTGAGTTTAGTTATTTAGACTAGACATTAGGATTTATTGTGAATTTTATGTGATTTTTAGAAAAGGCCTCAAGAATGAAGAGTAGTAAAGGGAATGCCCATTTTGATTCAAGAAAGTTTGTTAGCTCGAGAACTCGGGATAGATATAGTGACACACTGCAGTCAAGGAAATAGATTCCTATGAGATCTCTTAAAAGTCTGGGTGGAGCAGTGGAAGACTAGATTGTTTGCCGACAGTGGGAACGTTTTTGTTGTTTTTCTGTTATGGCTGTGATTTCTATTATTCAGGAGTTTTACACTAATCTCCCTAAAGCTGAAGAAGTTTGAGTCATGGGTGTGACACTACTTTATTATGCTCGTCTACTATCAATCAACCACCTCAGTGAAGTTACTTAAAATAGAGCTACCTTGAACTATTGCATTCGATAATTCAAGCCTATTGATATTAGATCTCGGATTTATGAGACTATCATTAGTTCTGCTATCGCTGCTACTACTGCAGGTTTGGAATTTGCATCCTTGATCTTTTCATTATGTGAGTACGAAGGTGTTAGATTCAGTAGCTGGGAGGAGATATTGTAGCCTCTAAAGCCCATTAAAATTGTTAATTTGAAGACTTATTCGTAACACTCAATATTTGGCTGGAGAGGAGGATTTTCTAGCAGTTCATGTGCATCTACTTCTCATGCTTCTACCTCACGTGCATCCACATCACAAGGTCAGACTTCTGGTTCTGATTTGCAGTCACATTTATTGCAAAGGATGTTAGATAACTTCAATTATACTACGTAAAAAGTATTAAATTTAGATAATTTTGTAGATCATATGAATGGGTATATGAGAAGACATAATGATTGTGAGAAGAAATTCCATTGATCTTGGAAAGCCTAATGAGAGGTGACCAAAGTGTATTTTTCCCTTCATATCCACAATATCCATCATATGAGCCTATTGCCTTTTGGGATAACAATGATAGTGATGTTGATTAGGAAGAGGAGGATTAAACTGAGTACTTTAGTTTAGCTTTCTTCTTTATTATTATTGTTGTGAAAGTTATGTGGTACAGTTATGTTGTACTTTTGTTTTGTTTTGAGTCGTACTTATTGAGATTGTGATGCGGGTGGATTTAGTGTGTTAGTTTTACAAATATTTATCAATATTAAAAAATACACACAGCAGATACAATAGCAAATATGTAAATTAATCTCAACAAAATAACTTCAATTAAAATAGTTTTATCTTTTAAAAATCTTTAAACTATCAAATCCCTTTTAAAAAAAATGCAAGTATACATATCGCTCAAGTAATAAAGAGCTCTAATGGAGTCCTAGATATTGGTCCCACAGGAAAGTTGGAAATGCCTGTAAATAAGTTCTTAAGATTATAATGTAAGGTACAATTCTAAAAATACAAAAAGTAAAGAGCAAAGTTTGAATACTAAGTAACAAGTGAATGCTAATTAAAATTTAGTTGAAAGACAAAGTTAACTGAACTAACTGCTAAACTTTCAAAAGTAAATTTACAAAAATTAGAACAAAGATGTTGTGATGAAAAGTTCAAATTTAAGAAAGCATCCTTCCCCTTTACAATGAGTATATGGTTTGTGAAGAAATTAAAATTATTTGAAAAAATATATATAAAAACTGTTTTGTGCCAAATAGGAGCAATCATATTCCTTACACTCTTCCAAGTGCATAATGAACATTGACTAATCCAAAGTTTGGTCCCTAATTCTTTGGTTTGGCTGGGAGGATACTGGCTACCACTCTAGAGCTCCCACTACTCCCTCCTCTGAGGGCTAACAATCTCGCATCAGTTTCTAATCCACTTGAACCAAATTGGGGATTTTAATCTGTCACCTTAAAATCTTCAATTCTGCATCCAACAAAGTATAATTCCCTATTTCTTTGCACCCAATTCCATCGATGAAATACTCTCCCATCAAATTAAATGTGATTCTCCCTATCTTATAAAAATCATAGCCCTTTCAAAACATATGTCTCTCAACACATTTTAACATTTCAATTGGCCAAATTGAAAAGTAAATGAAGATCAGAATTCAAATCATCATAAATTATTGACATTTAAAATCATATAAAACAAAATCAATTCTTCATAAAACCATATTTCAAAGTAGAGAGAAGGATTAACAAGACTACTTAGAATTCATTAGAATGATACGATAAAACACCGATTTTGTATATAAAAACAGGTTTACAAAATAAAAGAAATAAAAGACACAACTTATCTCATAATCTTTCTCAAGCAAACTCCTAAAAGTTATCTTCAAGCATTTCTCTCTTTACAAGCACTCTCAATTCTCTCTTAGAAGTGTAATGAAGAGAAATATTTCACCTTCCCCCTCCTCTTACAATCCTTGAAAAAAATCTCCAAGCCCTTGACTTTCTCTCTCTCTAACTCTCCTTCAGGCCACACACCTTCTACTAGCCCCCTTCAAGACCTAGACTTCCCTCTCTTTTATTGAATGTTGCCTCCCTCCAAAAAGAATTTAAAATTTCCCCCCAAAATTTTGTCCAAAAGTCAACTCTTTTGAGTTCAAATGACATGTACATTGATCCAAGAGACATAACCCTTCTTAAAAGAATCTTTCAAAGTGTTTAGATGCATTGAATTACCTTTAGAGGTTTTTAGAACAAGTGTCCCATTGAAAATTCATGCAAAATTTGTCTCAAACCGCTTTAATTTGTAAAAAGCCATCCCTGGTGCAACTGGCACTAAATCTGGCGCATCATGCACCAACTCTCTGTCAAATGGCGCATCTGGCGCATGATGCGCCAGAAGTTGAAGCTTCGCTGTTTCGGCTCCAATTTTTTTCATTTTTGCTACTTTTACTCCAAATGCCTGAATTTGATATACCTAAAACAAAAGCATGAAAATACCCTTCTTTAAAGTGCAATATCACCAAAAATAAGCATAAAATATGTACTTAAAATAATATATTATTTAGGTGTATCAAAATCCCCTAAACATAAATTTTAGTTGTCTTTAGATGACACTTTTACTACATAAAAGCATATAACATAGAATAGAGACTAAATTATAACTTCTATACTTTAGTTCAATAAATAAAATAGTAAAATTTAAGAAAACCTTTAATAACTTAGAGTTAAATTATAAGTCTAAGAGTACTTAGTAGTCAATTTAAAGATTTTTGAATCTCAATTTAATTCAAGGAGAATTGTAATTTATCATATCAAGGATATTTAGAATATTCATATGAAAAAGAACTTCGATAAAGCTTTACTAATAATGTTGTTAGTAATCCAATATAAGTTTAGAAAATGTAATAAAGTTTTTTCCTTGAGTTAATTCGAGTGAAGCCAATTTTTTATTAGACATTTCCTCAAGCTTCTCCACACTTATTTTGTTTTTCTTTTCTTTTCTTTTTCTCTTTTTTTTCTTTTAGGATCTTTTTAATCCATTCTTTTTTTTCTTTTTTAAGTGAGAATTACTATATCTGGATAGCCTTTAATAGTTTTGAACTTCACTATCCTCTTCTCAAAGTTAAAACTCCTTACCTTTCTCCATTTTATAAATTCATATTAGTTTATGATTTTCATAAAGTCTCATTCTTTTCTTATTACATGAAACTCTAAAATTCTTAATACTTCAAAAGTACAATTTCCTTTACTTTAAATAGAAAAACTTAGTCTTATCTTATCATACCAACTAACTTTAACTTTAGAATTGACCTTCATTATTAAAAGCTTTTACCTAAATTTACCATAATATTCATTAACTTAAGTATAGTCATTTAAAGTTTAATCTTAATATCCCATGTCATATTAAATTAATTTTCAAAATATTGTTATTTAAGGACAAATAAAATTTAGTTTACTTCTTTTTAAAAGAAATTTTTCTTCCCCCCAAACTTAAGCTCTTAANATAAAGTCTCATTCTTTCTTCTTACATGAAACTCTAAAATTTTTAATACTTCAAAAATACAATTTTCTTTACTTTAAATAGAAAAACTTAGTCTTATCTTATCATACCAAATAACTTTAACTTTAGAATTGACCTTCATTATTAAAAGTTTTTACCTAAATTTACCATAATATTCATTAACTTAAGTATAGTCATTTAAATTTTAATCTTAATATCCCATGTCATATTAAATTAATTTTCAAAATATTGTTACTTAAGGACAAATAAAATTTAGTTTACTTCTTTTTAAAAGAAAATTTTCTCCCCCCCCCCAAACTAAAGTTCTTAAGCATTTTAAAAATATTTTAGTACAAAATTCTGTTGGTGAAAGAAAACAGTAAATGCATGAAAATAAAAACTAACCTGTAGAGGATTTTTAACTATGAAACTAGGCTCTGGTATACTCCTGGTACTAACTTTAAAAGTACATACAGGCTTTAAAGCATTAAATGAGATATAATATATTCTAAAGAAATTGTTGAGATTTAAAATTAGAAAAAAAATTGAAAAATACTAAAAATGCAAAAAAAGTAAAATTTGACTGTTACTATTACAATTTTAAGTTCACAAAACAAAAATAAAAGTTTTTACTGCTACAATTTCAATTATCAACCAAATAACATCCAAACAACATACAAACAAACAAACAACTAACAAATTGAATAAACTAAATCCGTAAAATATCAATCTTCATCTCCTTCCTCATCATCATCTTCATCTTCCTCTTCTTCTTCTTCTTCGTCATGAATAGGAGCATATGGAGTAAGGTTGGGGCAAGTAGGAAATTCCACATTGTATTCACCCCTGAGATACCTCGCCATAGCATCCTCAAAAGCTATATCATATTGAACTTTTCTCTGCTGATACTCATCACTATAAGCATTTCTTGCTCTAATTTCTCCAATCTGATTCTGAATATTTACTATATCCAATTGTTGAATTATAACTTGGTCCATAATATTTTTCTAATGATGTAGGGCGAGAATTAAATTCAACAAATGATTCAACTCTCTGAATCATATGCTTCCCGATAGGATTTTGTGGTTGTAATCTTTCTTCATTTCTATGTGACTCTACTCTTGATTGCTCACAAAGAGTGAAAATCAGGGCAGGGTAACCCAAACCACTAGCTGTAGAGCTCTTAGCTATTCTCCATGCACGATGAACTATAAGAGCACCAACACCTATTACTTTCATGTTTTGAATGCAATAGTTCAATACAACTCTATCCTTCATTACATCAGCCAGATGATTTTTTGGCAGTAATTTGGTAGAAATGAAGTGGTGTCATACCTTTGACTAACTAGTCAACATGAAAGCAGAGAAGTTAACTATCTTATTATTTTTAATCCTTCATTCTAATTTTCCATCAGTCAAGAAAGCAATCACTTCATCCAGTGATGAATAAGTCATCACAAATGCAGAATATTCATCAAAAATACATTCATCAGCTCATAAAAAGCATTGATCATATCTACAGAAAATTCAACTTGCTAACCTCTCACAAGAATGTGATCGTCATCATTAAATCTCAAGTTGGCATAAAAATCTCGAATCATTGGCACAATCGCTACTGCAATGAAGTAGCAAAATCATTCCCAATTTATGGCAAGAATCAACTACTTAATCTCGCCACCCAGGTTAGCAAATGTCTGGTCTTGGATCAATCTTCTCAATTCAATTTAAGTGTTATAACTATGTTGCGCCTTCCAATTAACAAACCTCCGCACATCAAAATCATCTAATCTTCCTCTCTTCACTCGTGGAGCCATTTGAAATTCTACCAAAATCTAAATAAGTTACAAATTCAAAAACCTAATTCCCCAAGTAAGATTATTTGCTAAGAAACATTTCACCATGAGTTTTATTCAAGTTTTTCCATCAGAAATCCCAACTTTCAAATCTTCCATAATGAAGGAAAAAACCATGGTGAAAATAAAAAATTTCTAAGTTAAAATGAAGCTCTTACTAAGAGAAGATGAAATCTATGATTTTTAACCTCTGAAATCTTCTCTATCGAGCCCAATGTCAAGCCCTAAGTCCAGGTTTAGAGGTAGGAGATGACCTAAGCAGTAAAAATGAAGTTTTACTGTGTGATTTTGCGGCTCTTAGGCAATCTGGTGGTTTTGGGAATTTGGCGCATCATGCACCAAATGTGGCTTATCATGCGCCAAATCTAGCGCATCATGTGCCAATTCTCTATAAACCGGTGCATCATGTGCCAATTTGGCGTATCATGCGCCAACGCTTTAATTTTTCCAGATTTCATTTTTTTGTGAAAATTTGCTCCGTACCTCTTTATGTCTATTTCTAATTAACTCAAATGAACCTTTATAAGAATGATTAAACATTACTATCCATCTTTCACAAACAACACAAAACCTACTTTTATATATATAATTCGTGCTATTACAAACTAATATTTATCAATCCATCAAACATCTAATTCAGTGTTTAAAGCAAACCAAAACATCCTAACACTAAAATCTAAACTTTAAAATTTCAAATACAAACATCGATATAATTTAATAATAAAAGTAAATGCAATCCAACACAACAAACAACTAAAACAAACAGTAATAAATAAAATGTTTCATGCATAGCTTAAGTTCAAATATCTTCTTCACTCTTGTCCTCTTAGATATCTCACCTATATTGATAGTGCACATACAAGTTTTAAAAGGGTTGATAAGGAAACTCATGAGTCGAATCCTCCCCAATCCAAGCATGTTTCTTGAACATACGTACCAAACCATCTTCAATAAGACCAGTATGCTCACAATGTTCTTTAAGTCTCCAATCCAAGTGATCCAACATTTCAAAAGTATTCCCTATTGCATGCATAAAATTTTGCACCTCTTTCTCTACTTCTTGATCCATTTCAAAAGTGCATTAGAACTGAAGTAAGGCTGAATAGGAGATGAATTATGAGATTCCTGATCCATCAGAACATTTATATCATTTTCATCTTCCATTCCAATACAACTGCAATAAACTTCTAGATTAATTGGCTTCCAAGGAAGAAGCACTTTTCCCAACTTTCACAAGGTACTTGTGATTGACTGCTGATGCAGCGGTCAATCGTAAATTGCTAAGCTTTTTAATAATGATGAAATGTAACCCAAACTATAATATAATTTTGATGAAAATAATTTATCTATAAAAATTTCTTTAAAATCCCAATTCTTGTTTACTTACTATTCAAGTATATGTATGGCTCAAGTAATATAGAGCTCTAATGGAGTCTTGTATATCGATCCCAAAAGGAAGCTAGAAATATATATAAGCTAGTTATTTATATTCTATTATAATATAAAAATAAAGTGAAATGCTAAGTTTGAAATTAAACTAGTTAAGTGGAATGCTACTAACTATGCAGATGTACGACTATAATAAGTAATTAAACTAAATGCTAAACTTTTAAAAGTAAATTGCTTAAATAAAATAAAGGTTTTTGTTGACAAAAAGTTCAAGTATGAGAAAACATCATTCCCCTTTACAATGAAAATATGGCTTGTGAATGAATTGAAATCATTTGTAAAATATATTTAAAAAATATTTTGTGTCAAATACAAGCAATCATAGTCTCTACCCTCTTCCGAGAGCTATAAAGAACATTGACTAATCCAGAGTTTGGTCCCTAATTTCGTGGTTAGGCTGGGAGGATACCGGCTGTCACTCCAGAGCTCCCATGACTCCCTCCCTTGAGGGCTAACATGCTCGCATTAGTTTCCAATCAACTGAACCAAATTGGGGATTATAATATGTCAGCTTAAAATCTTCCAATTCTACATCCATCAAAGTATATTTTCCTATTTATTTTCACCCAATCCCATGAATGAGATACCCTCCTATGAAATCAAATGTGATTCTCCCTTTGTTGTAGAAATCATATCCCCTTTTCAGAATTTATAATTCTCAACACATTTTAACAATTCAATTGGCTAGATCGAATAGTAAATGAAAATTGAAGTTCAAATAATCACAAATTATTGACATTTAAAATCGTAGAAAACAAAATCAATTCTTCAAAAAACCATTTCTTCAAAGTAGGGAGAAGGATAAAAAATACTACTCAAAATTCATGAGAAGGTATGAAAACAAGTTTACAAACAAAAGAAATAAGAAAATACAACTTAACTCACAATCTTTCCCAAGCAAATCCCTAGAATTTCTCTCCAAGCCTTTCTCTCTTTACAATGTCTCCCAATTCTCTCTTAGAAGTGCAATGAAGAAGAAATCTCTCACTTTCCCTCTCCTCTTACAACCCTAGAAAAAAATCTCCTCTTTTCTCTCTCTAGCTCACGCCTCTCTCTCTAACTTTTTGTCCCCCCTTCTAGTCTCTCTAGAGGTTCTCTTTTGTTAGTTGGTTCTCTCTTCTCAAAAGAATCTCAATTCCCTCCAAAATTCAAAAGTCAAAATATTGAATTTCAAAAGATGTGCCTCCTTGATCCAAGAGTCAAATCCCTTCAAATTGGAACCTTCCAAAGTGTCTACATGCATTGAATCACTCCATGGGGTGCTTAGAACAAGTGTCCTTTTAAAAATTTGTGCAAAATTCATCTCAAACCGCCTTATTTTTTAAAAAAAATCATGTCTGGCGCATCATGCGCCACTCTGGCGCCTCATGTACAAGCGCTCTGGATTTTGGCGCATCATGTTTCAAACTACAAAATTAGTTGTTTTTGCTCCAAATTTCGCCATTTTTTCCATTTTTTACTCCAAATGCCTAAAAATGAAATACCTACAACAAAAACACAAAAATACCCTTCTTTAAAGTGCAATATCACCAAAAATAGACATAAAAATGGTACTTAAAATAGTATATTATTTTTGTGAATCAAAATCCCCAAACTTAAATGTTACTTGTCCTCAAGTGACATTTTTATTGCATAAAAGCATATGTCCTCAGGATAGAGATTAACTTATCACTTCTATACTTTATTTTAATAAATAGAATAGCAAAATTTAAGAAAAAGATTTAATAACTTAGGTTCAAACTCCAAGTCTAGGAATATCTAGTAATCAAATTTAAGATTTTTGAATCTCTATTCTTTTCAAGAAGAATTTCAATTTGTCATGCTAAGGATATTTAGAACATTCATGTGAAAAAGAACTTCATAAAAAACTTTACTATAAATGCTACTAATACTTCAATACAAGTTTAGAAAGTATAATAAAGCTCCTTCCTTAAGTTGATTGAACTGAAGTCAATTTTTTATTAGGCATCTCCTCAAGCTTCTCCTCACCTATTTTTTTTTGCTTTTCTTTGTTTTTTTCTTTTTTTAGGATCTTTTTAATCCTTTCTTTTTCTCTTTTCTTTTCTAGTGATGATTAATATATCTGGATAGCCTTTAATAATTTTGAACTTTACCATCCTCATCTTAAAGTCAAAACTCCACACCCCTTCTTACTTAATAAAGTTATACTAGTATATGATTTTTCATAAAGTCTCATTCCTTTCTTTTTACATGAAACTCTAATATTCTTAACACTTTAAAAATACAATTTTCCCTTACTTAAAATAGAAAAACATAGTCTTATCCTATCATACCAAATATCTTTAACTTTAGAATTAACCTTCATTATTAAAAATCTTTACCTAAATTTACTATAATATTTATAAACATAAGTATAAACATTTAAAGTTAAATATTAAAATCCTAGGTCATGTTAAATAAATTTTCAAAATTATAGTAACTTAAGGACAAATAAATTTTTGTTTTCCCCATTTTAAAAGAAAATTTTCTTTTCTCCCAAACTTAAATTTTTAAATGATTTTAAAAACATTTTAGTACAAAATTTTAGTTGGTGAAAGAAAACAGTAAATGAATGAAAATAAAAAATAACCTGTAGAGGATTTCGGAACATGAAATTGGTTCTGGTATACTGCAGGTACTAACTGTAAAACTACATGCAGGCTTTAAGGCATTAAATAAAATATAATATATTCTAAAGAACTTGCTGGGAATTAAACACTTAAATACAAAGATTAAAAAATAAATAATGAAAATACTAAAAAATGAGAAAAAGTGAAAGTCCACTATTACTTCTACAAACGGCAAGTTCACAACACAACATAAAAAGTTTTGTTACTACAACAAGTTTTCCAAATAAAAGTTTCCACTCCATCATCATCATCATCTTCTTCTTCTTCTTCTCTTGCTTCTTCATTTTCATCACGAATGGGAGCATAGGGAACAAATTTGGGGCAAACAGGAAAGTTCACGTTAGGTTCACCCACAAAGTGCCTAACCATAGCATTTTGAAAATCTATATCATGCTAAACTCTTCTCTGCTGATATTAATCATTATATGCATTCCTTGCATCTATCTATCCCAACTGAGTGTGTATATTAATAATATCATATTATTGAATCATAAGCTGGTCCATAACACCTTCCGACAATGCAACACTAGAAGTAGATGCCCCTACAATAGATGTAGAGGGCCTATCCCTTCTTCCACTTCTAGACCCTTTGAATCATGTGCTTCCCAATCAGATTCTGAGGTTGTAACCTCTCTTCATTTCTATGGGATTCAACTCTTGATTGTTCACATAGAGTGAAAATCATGGCAGGATATCACAAACCTTCAGCAGTAGAACTACCAGCAATACTTTGAGTGTGATGAACTATAAGTGCACCAATGTCTATTGCCTTCATGTTCTGAATGCAATAGTTCAACACAGCTTAATCCTTTGTAACATCAACAAGATGATTTGTAGGTAAAAGTCTGGCAGAGATGAAATGATGAACTATAACTGCACCAATGTCTATTGCCTTCATGTTCTGGATGCAATAGTTCAACACAGCTTAATCCTTTGTAACATCAGCAAGATGATTTGTAGGTAAAAGTCTGGCAGAGTTGAAATGATGCCATCTTTTTGATTGAAAGTTAACATGGAAGCAGGGAAGTTAATTAGCTTATTATTCTTTATTTTTCACTCTCCTCTTCCATCAGTCAAAAAGGCAAAAACTTCTTCCAGTGATGAACCAATAATTAAAAAAGTGGCATATTCATCATGGAAGACATTTCTAAGCCCATAAAATGCATTGATCCTTTTAGAGGAAAATTCCACTTGCATACCTCTCACCAAAATGTGATCTCCTGCAGTGAATCTAAAGTCTGCATAAAACTCCTGGACCATAGGGACGATTGCCACAGCAGTGAAGTAGCAGAATTGCTCCCAATTTCTGGTGCAAATCAACCTCTCAACCTTGCCTCCCGGGTTTGCAAGTTCCCTTTCCTGGATCATTCTTTTGTTCTCAAATAAGATATTGTAACTGTGTTGGGCTTTGAAACTAACAAATTGCTAAGCATCAAAGTCATTGGACGGTTTTCCTTGCATAACTCGCGGAGCCATTGAAATTCTACGAAAATCCAAATAAATTATAAATAAATTAATAAATCAAAAATCTAACTCCCTAAGCAAGATTATTTGGTAAGAAACTTTTCAGCATGAGTTTTCTTCAAGCACTTTCAAAAAAAATCTCATTTTTTAGATCTCCCAACATCCATGGTGAAAATCAAAAATTTCTAAGTTAAAGTGAAGCTCTTACCAAGAGAAAATGAAATCTATGGTTTTTGTCCTCAATTCCTTCTCTTTAGCCCGCAATGTGATGCCCTAGACCAAGGTTTTGAGGTAGGAGATGACTCAAGCAACAAAAATAGAGGTTGTCCATGTGATTTCATGATTTTCTAGGAAATTTAGAGTGTTTGGACTTTTGGCACATCATGCGCAAAGGCTCTGTAACTTGGTGCATCATGCGCCAAAGCTTATTTTTGCCCGATTTCAGTTTCTCGGGAAATCTGGTTCATACCGTTTTACATCAACCTCTATTTGACTCAAATAAACCTTTCTAATCATAATTAAACATCAAAAGAACACTAAATTCTTACAAACAACAAAAAACTCATATTTATATACGAAATCCGAGTTATTACAAACAAACATTTTTCAAGCCAACACACAACAAATTCAGTGTTTTAAAGCAAACCAACATCCTAAACCTTGAAATCTAAACATCAAACTTCAAAGCAAATAATATAGATAGTGCAACAACTTAAAGTAAAGCAATCTAACATAACAAACAATAACAAATAATACTAGACAAAACTTTCCGTGCTTAATTTAACTTCACTCATCTTTGTCACTCTCATTCTCCTGGAGATCTTCCATAAACTGGTAGTGCACATACAGGTTGTAGAAGGGTCTAAATGAAAATTCATCAGTTGCATTTTCTTCCTCAATTAATGCATGCTTCTTGAACATACTTACCAAACCATCTTCAATACGCCCGATATATCCAAAATGTTCCTTAAGTCTCCAATCCAGATGATCCAACATTTCTGAAATATTCTCAATTGTATGCATAAGATTATGCATCTCTCTAGAAATCTTTTTAATTCTCTTTGAAAGTGCACTCGAGTTGTAGTAGGGTTGAATAGGCGATGAATTCTGAGATCCTTGATCCATTAATACATCCATGACATTTTCATCTTCCATTCCAATGCAATTGCAGTAGACTTCAGGATCCATCAGCTTCCAAGGTAGTACTACTTTCTCCCAACTTTCATAAGGTACTTGTGATTGACTGTAGAGTTAGAAAATAGTAGATGGGTGTCCCAATCCAGTTGAAGAACAATTCACAATCAAACCCAAAATAGATTTCACAATTATGGCTCCAATATCAACAGGTTTTTCAGTTTGAATATAATAATTTAGAATAGCACTTTCCTTCGTAACCTTACTAATCTTCATAGTAGGCAGAAATTTTGAGGAAATGAAGAAATGCCATGCCTTTGAAGTAGGATTTAATAATGCTGAAGAAAAACTCACATTCTCATCATCTCAGGCTTCCTAATTATCATCTTCATCCGTAAAGTAATGGTAAAGTTTATTCATATTGTCTCTTTTAGGGGTAAAATTTGCATGATGGTAGACAGGCACATTCTCAATCATAAACATTTTATTGATTTTCGAAGGAGTGAATTTCACAAACCTACCTCGAACATAGATCATTCCTTGGTTGATCCCTTGAATATTTACATAAAATACTTTCACCACAGGGATGACTACAGTGGTAGTAGTGTAGCAAAGCACTTCCTAACACCTTTGTGCAATAACTTCTTCAACTCGAGTATTTGGTGTATTGAATCCTCGATACACAAATTCCCTCTCTTTGATAAGCCTCTTCTTCACTATAACTCGATCATGCAACTTCTGTGCATCAAAATTGATGAACTTTCTTTAGTTAAAAATTCCAAATCTAGTGGAGTTTTTAGAGTAGGAAGCCATAGGAATTGAGAAGTGGTGACTCTTCCCTTGTTTTCCTCCTTAAAATATGTCTTGGAGTCAGTTTTTAGGAGTTATTTGAAGGTGTCCCCACCAAAAACCTTCATTTGACACACTTTTAATCATTTTCATCTCCGCCCAGTTCCAAAATTTGGCTGTTTCGATTTTTATCATATAAATTCTCAGTTTTTTCACAACATGAGGCAAACAAAGATGTTTCTAAACATTTTTCTTAAATAAATAGATTACATAAAGAGATAAAACATAAACATATAATTTTAATTTTAAACAAAAACTCATAGTAAACAATGATACATATAGGTTGCCTCCCACAAAGCACTTAGTTTAATGTCGTCAGTCGGACATTCCCAGTCTCATTATGGGTGATCCAACATGATAGTCTCTTTAAAATTTGGTATATGACCATCAAAATAAGGTTTCAATTAGTGCCCATTACTTTAAATATTTTTTCAGTCTTAGGATATTCAATATTGACTGCTCCATAAGGATAAACTTTTATAACTCTGAATGACCCTTTCCACCCATACTTCAATTTTCCAAGAAGTAATTTCAATCTTGACTTATATAATAAAACTTTTTGTCCGGGTTCAAATTCGCTTTTGATTATCTTCTGATCATGTCATTCTTTCATTTTTTCCTTATAAATCATCGCATTATCGTAAGATTTATTCCTAATTTCCTCAAGCTCATTCAATTGCAAAAATCTTTTCTCACCAGCTCCTTTCAAATTGAAATTAAATTCTTTTATTACCTAATAAGCTTTATGTACTAATTCAGCTAGCAAGTGAAAAGTCTTCCAAAAATTAATCTATATGGGGACATTCCTATAGGTGTCTTATAAGATATCCTATATGCCCATAATGCAGTATCTAACTTAATAGACCAATCTATTTTTTTAGGATTAATACTCTTCTCCAAAATTCTCTTAATTTAACGATTAGATACTTCCTCTAAACCACTAGCTTAAGGTTGATAAGCAGTTGCAATTTTATGTATTATTTTATATTTTTTTGCCAGTCTTGCAACTTTTGCATTCTAAAATGAGATCTTCCATTGGTAATGATTACTCTCAATATTTCATATCTTGTAAAAATATTCTTAATTAAAAATTTTGAAAGACTCGGAGCATCAAATCTAGGTAAAGTGACTGAAACATAATCTACCGCAATCAATATATATACATTTTCAAATGAAGGGATGAATGGTCCCATAAAATGTAATCCCCATGCATCAAAAATTTCAATTTCTAAATTAAAATTTAGAGGCATTTCATTTCTTCTAGAAATATTACCTACTCTCTGACACTGATCACATGATTATATATATATATATATA
>JXCR01144000.1:4437-22756 GCA_002079205.1 Phalaenopsis hybrid cultivar
CGTTTGGGATAATTACATAAACAACACTCGAAAACAGACTAATTTTTTGAACTATTGAATAGTTATATTTATGAGTGTCACCATCAAATTATTGAGAATTTGATAGAAATGAAAAAATACGTGTGTGAATTGGAAAAATGGATGAAAGATGGTGGCTAATCTGTAAATAGTTAGTTTGGGATGGTTGCTATGTAATTGCCCTATTTTATTTTTATTGATTTATTTATTATTTATTTATTTGTTTATTTTTAACTTGAAGTAAAATATGTTTAATGCTATAGCATATTTCTATTTTGAGTGTTTTTAAAAATAAGATATTTTGTTTTTTAAAATAAAGATAAAACATGCAAATAAATATATATTAAATAAAGTTAATTTTAAAATAAAAGCAAATTTAAAAATAACAAATAAAATATAAAGTCCTAAACAAACGCTAAAAATTCATCCAAACAGGGAGTATCGTTGATGTGATGCCAGCAGTACCCATTTTTAAAATAATAGAAAAAAAAAACATAAAAAAATTTGCTGATGAGGGTTTTTAATTTATCTATTTAATGATGTGAGATATATGTATATATATATATATATATATATATATATATAAGAATAGTTTTTATATTGATTGAATGTGTTTCGGAAATCTACTAAAATTTAATAATTAATATTTTAGATTATTGATTCATCGTCCCAATACTTTTTTGGCTTTATACCGTCGTTTTTCAGTTTCGGGGATTTATATATCACATAAATTTATATATTCTTATGCCCAACATCAAAATGTTAATACTTTTTTATATAATATCTTAATTATAAAACATATTGAAGCACGTTTTATTTGAAGTAACGTATTTGAAGTGAACTGTATTTTTCATGCAAGTCTTATGTGTCTGAGATATTATTATTATATATAAGCTATTAAAGCTTTATTTATTAGATATATAAATACATAAAAATATTTAAAATTGCCCGAGCTCTTTTAATTAAACAAATGAGCTTTCTTACTGAACAGTTTCTCAACTATTTTTCTGGAAAAAAAAAAGAATTCAGAATTAAGCCTACGGTTGAGGTGCTATCGTGACTTCTTTCAAGGGACATTTACATATAAACCACCCAAATCTTATCTATTGATATATCGAACGCTTAAAATCTACCTTTTACATTTATTTATACCACACAAATCTTTTAAACTTCTAAAATGTGAAATACATCTTGTCATGCATAGGCTAAGTGGTATATATATGCAAAAATTAAAGTTTTGATGTTAGATATGTAAATACATAAGAATTGAGTGGTATACACATATAAAATGGTGAGTGTTTAGAACATTGGCTTGATCTCCTATAATACCTTAAAAATTAGTCCGATGCCTGCATGACCTTATGTGGCTAGAGAGAAAGAAAATGTGACACCCAAATAGAGGACTACGACGATTGGGGCTTCAATGTAGAATAATTTTTAGCTAAGGAGAGAAAATGACAAGTAAATGCGGNTACATATAAAATAGTGAATGTTTAGAACATTGGCTTGATCTCCTATAATACCTTAAAAATTAGTCTGATGCCTGCGTGGCCTTATGTAGCTAGAGAGAAAGAAAATGTGACACCCAAAAATAGGACTACGACGATTGGGGCTTCAATGTAGAATAATTTTTAGCTAAGGAGAGAAAATGACAAGTAAATGCGGAGATTAAAAATGTATGTTAGATATAGACAACTTAGCGGTCAAGAAAGGGAGAAAATTTTACGTCCGGACAATACGCATCCAAACAGCTAATTGTCGGGCAACACGTCGCCATACACGTCGGTGTTGGGTAACGTGGCGCCCGATGATTGACCGTCCGGACGTCCGCACGTCTGGACGTAATATTTTTTCTGAATAAGGAGTTCAACATATTCAATAAGAGAGGAGAAGGACTAAATATCAATGATACTTAGATTTTATGATCCATGATAAAATAAAGGGACCGATAAATAATTCACTGTAAAAAGTGAAACAACACATAATGTTTAAAAAAATTAGTCTTACCTTATCAATTATAGCGTAGTAAGACTAAGAAGGGGAATATAAAGAGAAGAATAATATGAATTATAATCCTCTATTCTCCCTCTTCAAAGCTCTGGGCTATATATATTTAGTGAGATTGATATTTTATTGATACTATAAGGAATAATTGTAAAATTTTAAAAAATATTGTAATCCATTTCTCCCTTTAGCATCAAATGATCATGAATAGATGTTGTATGTTACCTCTTTGTAGAGCCAAAATAAGTGTGAATGGCCAGACTATTAATAGACAATGTTGTGATAGAAGCTTGCTGTTGGTGGTTGGTTTATAGCTATAGAGCTAAGGATGTTGAGAACCGATTTGGAGAGTTCATGATGGCTGGTGGGTTGGACGTGAAAACTAACAAAATCAATATGGTGAACATAATAGAAGAAAGAAGAAAAATAAACAAAAGAAATCATATGTTAGACCTTTCAATTTGGGAGTTGACAAACCAAAGACACTTAAATTTTTAGAAGGCAGATTGCATCTTTACTGGCATGCAATTGCTTTGATTGTAAATATAAATATATATTTTATATGACATTAGCTTTTAGTGAGATGAAGTCAGTCAGAAATTTGTCACCCTCGAAAAATCGTTGTGGAGGGTGGATGAAATTTTGCTTCAAGCTTTTAATGATTGAGTTTTGCTTGAATATTTGGTTGGTTACTTTAAAAAATCTTAAATTAAAAGATTGACCCCTCCGTTTGAAATCTTCAATCAACACGACTATCATCGGGGTATTGCCCATTTTACATTTAAAAGTGGCATTCAATTTTGTCAGTTTAGACATTTAGGATATAAGTCCTGTCGACTTTTGTTTTTTATGAGGAGGATTAGACTAATTTGGTGATTTTCAATTATAAATTCTTATTCAAGGATTTGAGCATTTATTAAGGTTTACTAGAATCTTCAACTCTAGTCCTTACAAAGAGATGAATCAGTTTAGTGAGATGATGTGGTATGATTTGGACATTTATTATGGTTCATTAGACTTGTAAATTCCAATTTTTGTGAGGAGGATTGGACTAGTGAGATGATTTAGAATTGTAAATACTTATATTATGATTTGGACATTTATTAAGGTTCACTGGACTTGTCTACTCCAGTCCTTGCGAGGAGGAGAATCAGACTAGTGGAGTGAGACTTACAACACTATCCTATAAACAAGGCGTTCTAATTTGCCCGCATAACATTCTCGAACCTAGTATTGGAGCATTCTATGTGTTGGTTCAAGCACATGCATGCATTAGAAAAATATGTGTAATTGATTTATTTGTATAAGACATACAACCCAAGAGTGTCTTACACGATACTCATTCGTGTCTTGAGAGAAGACTCTCATTTCAAAATATATCATTCGACTTAGGAAATAACCACAGACTTTATATAAAATTTGAAATTATTCAGAGCTTGAGAATTTGTAGGAGCATTAATTTTTTAGGCTTTAAGGAAAAATGACCACCTTCTGTTCGATAGTAAGCATGTTGGGAATCCGATTGTGGTGAATTTCACGTTTTAAGAAAACTCAATATTTGAATTATGCTTCACCCCTTGGAGCGTTAAGTCCGAATAGCTCAAATTCAAAATATTATAAATTTACGAGCTAAAATTTTAAAATTCAAATATTATTTTTTATTGAAGTTGTCATTTTGTTGATTCTCGTATACTTCACTTTTTAGAATAAATCTCTCTTCCAAATGAATGATCAGGAGAAGAAAGGAACCAGAAAAGACAAACATATGACAAAGACGACAAATAGAGAAAAAATGTGGAGAGCCTACGTGCGATAACTATCGTAAGGATAGATAAAACATGTTCGCCCAAACAAGATCGGGTGGAGACACCTTAGATCAACATCCACGAAAGAATACCTACGTAGATTACCCACAAACAGAGATTTAGGTGCATGTGCCTGTTCTGGGGTCAAGAGAACTCCCAAGAGTATGTATCTCATTTGGTTAATTACATCTTTTGCTTTTTAATTGTGTTCTTTATAATATATCTCAACATTTTATTGTAGGTATACTATTATAAAAATCCAAAATCCATTTTTTTTCCTTTTTTTGGGTTACCCTGATTCATGAATTTTTATACAACGCATGAATTTACATTCTCGAAATGGTTGTACGAGGAAATTTGTGAAACCTATATTATTATCTTGAAGGCTTGATAAAGTGATTGATTATGTATGAATTGATTTCTTTACAACATTGCTATAATAAATCAAAAGGCTACCATAGCAAAAGACAATGGAATAGTTGGATGCAACCCCTCGCAGGGATCCCACCCCCTGAAAATCCTTTGAATCAATCTTCTCCAGGTTTGAATCGCACGCTATCCCATTCTGCCTGATGTAGCCCTTTCCAAACCTAATATCGCGAAACCGATAAATTAAAAATGACCAAAAGAAAAGCTAATAATTTTTAANTAAATGAACATGAATAGATGTTGTATGTTACCTCTTTGTGGAGCCAAAATAAGTGTGAATGGCCAAACTATTAATAGAGAATGTTGTGATAGCTTGGTGTTGGTGGTTGGTTTATAGTTATAGAGCTAAGGATGTTGAGAACTGATTTGGAGAGTTCATGATGGCTGGTGGGTTGGAGGTGAAAACTAACAAAGTCAATGTGGTGAACATAATAGAAGAAAGAAGAAAAATAAACAGAAGAAATCATATGTTAGACCTTTCAACTTGGGAGTTGACAAACCTAAGACACTCAAACAAATAACATAGAAATGATTGCGTGGTCTCCGAAAATTCAATGACCGCTCCCCAATACAACTCTCTACATTTATTATATTTTTTTGTTTTGAGAGGGCTTTGGAGGGTTAAATTTTTAGAAGGCAAATTAGATTATAGATAGAAACTAACCAGAGATTTTACCCTCATTTAGCGAGGAATTTTTTGATATGGGGTTTGAAGTTTCCCATAGGCTCAAGCTCTTATGGTTAATTACCCCTCCCGATAACGGGAGAACACTTTCGATTTAAGCGAGTCATTAAGAATTGAGTATTCAACATATAAAACCAGTAGACTTAAGACTTTATATTGTAAAATTCACCACTTGAAACTTAAAGTGGATGGTGGGGGAATGAAGATAAAATCCAATCAAGATCCCATGGTTCCATTATCCCGGGTCGTCGTGGTACCTGATCTATTTAGTCAGACGATGCAATCGACCCAACCTGGTAGAAGGATTATGTCAGCAGTCATGGGTTGAGTCGTCCAAGATATCCTTGTAAATCTGGGGTGGTTGTTGCCTAAGGGGATAAATTTAAGTCGAACTTAACTAACAGAAGACTTCATGCCAATTAATTGCACACTATGATTTACAACTCAAAGGCTAGAAAGGCATTGGGGAAGATACGAGCTGCGATCGTGACCGTAATATAATGGTGTTGTTTGATAACAACCACTCGATCAGAGAGCTCTGGTCATTAACGCTATTTTGTGGTGTCATTTGGTGACAAAACTGCACGGACAGAGGATTCAAACCACATCTTTACTGACATGCAATTGCTTTGATTGTAGATATAAATATACATTTAATATGACATTAGCTTTTAGTGAGATGAAGTCAGTCAAAAATTTGTCACCCTCGAAAAACCGTTGCAGAAGGTGGATGAAATTTTGCTTCAAGCTTTTAGTGATTGAATTTTGCTTGAATATTTGGTTGGTTACTTTAAAAAATCTTAAATTAAAAGATTGACCCATCCGGTTGAAATCTTCAATCAACACGACTATCATCGGGGTATTGCCCATTTTACTTTTAAAAGTGGCATTCAATTTTGTCAGTTTAGACATTTAGGATATAAGTCCTGCCGACTTTTGTTTTTTATGAGGTGGATCAGACTAATTTGGTGATTTTCAATTATATATTCTTATTCAAGGATTTGAGCATTTATTAGGGTTTACTAGAATCTTCAACTCTAGTTTATACAAAGAGATGAATCAGATTAGTGGGATGATGTGGTATGATTTGGACATTTATTATGGTTCACTAGACTTGTCAATTCCAATTTTTGTGAGGAGGAGGATTGGACTACTGAGATGATTTAGAATTGTAAATTCTTATATTATGATTTGGACATTTATTAGGGTTCACTGGACTTGTCTACTCCAGTCCTTGCGAGGAGGAGAATCAGACTAGTGGAGTGAGACTTATAACCGCATAACATTCTCGAACCTAGTATTGGAGCATTCTATGTGTTGGTTCAAGCACATGCAGATATTAGAAAAATATGTGTAATTGATTTATTTGTATAAAACATATACAACCCAAGAGTATCTTACACGATACTCATTCATGTCTTGAGAGAGGACTCTCATTTCAAATTATATCATTCGACTTAGGAAATAACCACAGACTTTATATAAATTTTGAAATTATTCAGAGCTTGAGAATTTGTAGAAGCATTAATTTTTTAGGCTTTAAGGAAAAATGACCACCTTCTGTTCGATAATAAGCATGTTGGGAATCCGGTTGTGGTGAATTTCAAGTTTTAAGAAAACTCAATATTTGAATTATGCTTCACCCCTTGGAGCCTAAGTCCGAATAGCTCAAATTCAAAATATTATAGATTTATGAGCTAAAATTTTAAAATTCAAATCTTATTTTTTATAGAAGTTGTCACTTTGTTGATTGTCGTATACTTCCCTTTTTAGAATAAATCTCTCTTCCAGGTCATATGAATGACCAGGAGAAGAAAGAAACCAGAAAAGACAAACATATTACCCACAAACAGAGATTTAGGTGCATGTGCTGTTTTGGGGTCAAGAGAACTCCCAAGAGAATGTATCTCACTTGGTTAATTACATCTTTTGTTTTTTAATTGTGTTCTTTATAATATATCTCAACATTTTATTGTAGGTATACTATTATAAAAATCCAAACTCCATTTTTTTCCTTTTTTTGTGTTACCCTGATTCATGACTTTTTATACAACGCATGGATTTACATTCTCAAAATGGTTGTACGAGGAAATTTGTGAAACCTATATTATTATCTAGAAGGCTTGATAAAGTGATTGATTATGTATGAATTGATTTCTTTACAACATTGCCATAATAAATCATGAAGGCTACCATAGCAAAAGACAATGGAACAGTTGGATGCAACCCTTTGTAGGGATCTCACCCCCTAAAAATCCTTTGAATCGATCTTCTCCAAGTTTGAATCACACGCTATCCCATTCTGCCTGATGCAGCCCTTTCCAAACCTAATATCGCGAAACCGATAAATTAAAAATGACCAAAAGAAAAGCTAATAATTTTTAAAACTCGTGATTTTGTGGCCTTGTTAGCTCAGCTAGTCAATATCCAAATAGATTATATATAGGAGCATATAGTTTTGAAATATTAAAATTGTAAAATCAAATTCAATATGTAAAACTTTGTTTCATGCAATTTTTTACATTATTATGCATAATAAAATAATTCTACAACATAAATATATAGAAATATAATTGAAATACAAAGCTAGAACTGAAATACTTAAATTATTAGGATCCTAATATAATTGACAAGGATAATATCCCACACAATAAGACAATAAGACACACACACACACACACACACACACACACACACACACACACACACACACACAACCGAGATTCCAAGTTTATTTGAAGTTCAACAAATAGCACCTAGTAGATTTTTTTTTTTCAAAATTTATACACCATATAAACTTTCAATTGATTACAAATAAACCCATAAGGGTATTAAATTAAGGGAAACTTTAACATATTCACCACACAATTGTTAGGGATTTACATATTTTGATACCTATGTTTATGATATTTTGGTGCTATAAACCTATGCATTAGAAGGTGCATTTGACTTTTAAAAATTTGTAAAGTAATATTTTTTAATGTGATGTTAAAAAACCAAGCGCTAGGAATTACAATATTAAAGTTTTGGTCTTAGATATGCAAATATATAAGTATTGTGTAGATATCCCCTTAAATTAATTGGTTTCCAAACTAGACATAATCACCTAACCAAAATTCTCTCATATTATTAATTATTCAAAAATAAAAATAATTAAAGTTAACCTTGACATAATCTATCATATCAATTCAGAATTAAAGACCAATAGATCTAATTTCATGTATAAAATAATTAAATTTATATCGAATAACAATGTTGCATTGTCGCTGAATGTTGACCTTTAAAAGAGAAGCATAAAACTAAGTTGTGTGGCCAAGATGAGAATGATTAGGTGGATGGGTGGCTTTACATTTAGAGACAAAATGCGAAATGAATATATTCGTGATAGAGTTGGTGGAGCTCCAGTGACAGACAAAATTAGAGAGTCTTCTTAGATGATTTGGTCACATTAAACATCGACCATCTAATGATCCAATTAGAAGAATAGATGTTTTAGATTCGACCTATATTAAGAAAGGCAGAGGTAAATCTAGGATGACTTGGGCATATTGTATAAACAATGGTCTTAATTTATTAGATTTAGATGAAAATATGACATTAAATATGACACAATGGAAAAAAATGATTCATGTAGTAGGCCCTACTTTGGATAAAATGATTCGTGTAGCTGACCCTATTTTGTGATAAATGTTTTGTTGATGTTGTATGGAGAAAAGAGAGAGAAGGGAAATCATCTACGTGGCTAAAAAAAAAAACATATTTAAATATGATACATCTGAATGGCTTAAATCACATCAACTTTCCTTGTTACAATTANCATAATAAAAGAATTCTACAACATAAATATATAGAAATATAATAGAAATACAAAGCTAGAACTGAAATACTTAAATTATTAGGATCCTAATACAATTGACAAGGATAACATCCCATACAATAACACACACACACACACACACACACACACACACACACACAAGATTCCAAGTTTATTTGAAGTTCAACAAATAGCACCTAGTAGATTTTTTTTTTCAAAATTTATACACCATATAAACTTTCAATTGATTACAAATAAACCCATAAGGGTATTAAATTAAGGGAAACTTTAACATATTCACCACACAATTGTTAGGGATTTACATATTTTGATACCTATGTTTATGATATTTTGGTGCTATAAACCTATGCATTAGAAGGTGCATTTGACTTTTAAAAATTTGTAAAGTAATATTTTTTAATGTGATGTTAAAAAACCAAGTCGTTAGGAATTACAATATTAAAGTTTTGGTCTTAGATATGCAAATATATAAGAATTGTGTAGATATCCCCTTAAATTAATTGGTTGCCAAACTAGATGTAATCACCTAACCAACATTCTCTCATATTATTGATTATTCAAAAATAAAAATAATTAAAGTTAACCTTGACATAATATATCATATCAATTCAGAATTAAAGACCAATAGATCTAATTTCATGTATAAAATAGTTAAATTTATATCGAATAACAATGTTGCATTGTCGCTGAATGTTGACCTTTAAAAGAGAAGCATAAAACTAAGTTGTGTGGCCAAGATGAGAATGATTAGGTGGATGGGTGGCTTTACATTTAGAGACAAAATGCGAAATGAATATATTCGTGATAGAGTTGGTGGAGCTCCAGTGACAGACAAAATTAGAGTCTTCTTAGATGATTTGGTCACATTAAACATCGACCATCTAATGATCCAATTAGAAGAATAGATGTTTTAGATTCGACCTATATTAAGAAAGGCAGAGGTAAATCTAGGATGACTTGCGCATATTGTATAAATAATGGTCTTAATTTATTAGATTTAAATGAAAATATGACATTAAATATGACACAAATGAAAAAAAAATGATTCATGTAGTAGGCCCTACTTTGGATAAAATGATTCATGTAGCTGACCCTATTTTGTGATAAATGTTTTGTTGATGTTGTATGGAGAAAAGAGAGACAAGGGAAATCACCTACGTGGCTAAAAAAAAAAAAAACATATTTAAATATGATACATCTGAATGGCTTAAATCACATCAACTTTCCTTGTTACAATTACATTTATGTCAACAATGATTCTTAATTTACTATTTTTTTCCTTTTTGATTCCCAACTTTTAATCTAAGACTAAAAAATAGTCTTTTTCAACTACCATTCTTCGCTTCGATCAACATCAACTCATGAGTTGGATTCATAGTTCCATGAAAAATATGATTTTTAATAGTTCTTTCGGAGATTTCATGTCGTTAAGATCAAAGCTCATGCTTCTACCGAGAAAGATTCTGCAACTAAGTCGAAGTTAAGAACAAGAAGCAAGCATGGAAGTTTGTAGATCAGGAGATGAGGGTTTTGGTTCTCACTTCTGAGTGCCGGAGAGCTGCTGACTGCTACAAATCTTTTCTGGCACAAGATAGAGAAGAAGAAAGAATCAATTCATCTTTCTGGAAACTCTTTTTTCGTCGTCGTCTTCCTGTTTTTTTTCTTCCTGCGATTTTTTTTTGTCTTGTTTAGTAGAAAAAATGGCTCTTCTGGCCGGCTTCTGGTGTTAGGACCTGTGTAAAGGCTCCCCCTCCCATGAAACTATCTGTATAAAAGTAGGATAGTTTGTCCTGCCATTCTTTTTCCTGCAATTCGCTTTGATTTTTAGCTCTAGATAGATTTTTTTCTGACGAGGCTTTTGTGATTGCTAATAGTGCTCTGTTTAGGGTTTTCTTCTGCTTCTCTTGCTGGAAGCAGTTACTCTCCTAATCAATCCTCGAATCTGTTGGCGATTTCGTTTTTCTTAATCTTCAAGGTTAGAACCAGTGCTCTTGCTGTTTATTTGTTTGATCGAATGCCTCAATGAATCACGCTGGCTTTTGTTTATAGGAGAACTTAACTATGGAGCTTTGAAAGATTTAATCCATGGAGGATAACACTCCCCTTCCACTTATTTTGACTGAATTAGATCTCATGGATGATTTCCTAATGCCAGGATGGCTGGAGAGTCCACGTTACTCTGATCATTTAGGCACTTTCTCTTCAAGGAGCCCCTTAGCCTCACCGGCATTTTCGCCACTTATAGAACTCNCTTGCCTTGCTGCAGACATGGAATCCAAGTCTGCGCGAGCGGTAATTTGTATTTGTCGCAGACAAACTTTAGGAGTTCGATGATCTCTGGTAAAGCGGCCATGTAGGAATCATTCTTCGCCTAAAAGATAAATTTTTATTGTTACTCGAATAAGGGGTAAATCATAGGGGAACATCGAATTTCTGTTTGGTCAACTCACCTTNTTTTAGGAGTTCGATGATCTCTGGTAAAGCGGCCATGTAGGAATCATTCTTCGCCTAAAAGATGAATTTTTATTGTTACTCGAATAAGGGGTAAATCATAGGGGAACATCGAATTTCTGTTTGGTCAACTCACCTTAAGAAACTTAATGCTATGATCGTCTGAAATCTTTAAATCAACAGCCTGCAAATAGAAATCTGATTCAGTGAAAATGGTACTAGAATGCCTCACATTTGAATCGTTATCCATAAAACCCATAGCAAAAATGCATGAAGAAGGATAAAAAAATTATCTTGATAGAATCCTGGGGCATTACATACATATCACCCAAATCCTATGTATTTACATACCTAACATCAAAATTTCACCTTCTACAATTATAATNTACATACATATCACCCAAATCCTATGTATTTACATACCTAACATCAAAATTTCACCTTCTACAATTATAATGCCCAAATCTTTCATATTGCATCAAAAATACCACCTTTTTTACTTTTAAAATGTGAAATACGCATGTTTCGTCTATACCTAAGGTGCTATGAAATACGTACGTGCAGACAACCATCACATTTGAGTATGTTAATTGTGAAATACAAAGTGACCTACATTATGTGCTCGAACGTAATTGATAGTCCTCATATACGGATGACCGCACCTAATATTTTCTCGGAAGTTAGATAAGTTAATACATAGGAATTGAGTTTTAGGTATGTGAATCTTAATGAAACGGTTACAAACAGATAAAAAATGCCAAAAAATAAGCATTTTCTAGCATTGTCTTCAAGTTTTAAAAAAACAGCATCAAAGTAGTTGCATGTTCCAAAAGCCAAATAAAAGAATATGTAAAAGTGCAATAAACAAAAGCAGCATTAAGCTAAGCATATGAACCCAAAGTTAAGAGCAAATATATAATTGGAGTAAATTTTGAAGGAAAAAAGAGGAGCCAAATTGTAACACACCTGAAGAGCATTACAAATGCTCTCAACATCAGAATGATAATTGATCTTCTGCGCCGTTGAGACAACTTCCACAACACCTAAGCACAAATGGCTGTTCATCTCGAATATAGGAAGTGCAATTGTGCCACGAACGTTGCATCTCTGAGCATCCATGACACGGGGAAACTCATGGCTGGCAAAATATCGAACATCCGGTGTCCATTCCGGCACTCTCCTCGCGAAAACCCGGCCAGGCAATCCCGCCGCATCAGTTGAATTATTTTCAGCAGCAAACCGATAGTTCATCGAAACTGTTCTATATTGTATGAGATTGTGGCAATTTNTCAAAACCACCATTTTTATAGAATTCAATTCTAGCTGCTTAACATGGATTGGATGGTTGGAATGAGTTAACTGCATCTTGTCTATTACTAAGGTAGCCCGAGAGGATCCGAAACCATGCAACAATATTGGCATTATGTCATTGTGTAATAATCAATAATTTCTCACTTTCTAGTGTCATTAATGTTTTCTATGAAACAAAATTTTGCAAAATTCTCTACAATGATGGCTAGTTCTAAAATACTAAGGCTACATTTGAGGTAGTTTTTTAGCTACGGCATGACAGGGAAACGCAGAAGCTAGCGTTTGGAAAAAATTTACGGTGACTTTTCAGCTTATTTGAGTAAGTTTGTGTGATAATACCTCGGTTGTCCTCGACCTCGCACTTTCGTTCACGCGATATCTTCGCTGTTCGAAACCCTCTGCCCTAGTTTCTTCTCCTCTCCTCCCTATCACGCTTCAACCCCATGTTCGGTTCTGCCCTAGCTCCTCCTCTCTCACCAAGTGTGTTTGACGGGTTCCGGTAGCATTTCTCTTTTTTCCAGTAGCATTTCTCTTCTCCTACCCTCTCCTTCTCTCTGAATACTCGGTTCCGGTGAATTTCTTCCATTGGTAATCTCTACCCTATAGTATTGGCATTGAAATTAGCTTGTTGTTTGAAGATTTGTCATTTGTGCCTCGCTCCTTACGATCTATGATTTGATTTTTTGCGGTTTCTGGTTTTTCTATTATGGCCTGTACAACCTTCTTGCGATTTCTTGGCCTTTGCTCGGAAGATTTTTTTTTTTTGGATAATCACATACACTTGTGTGCTGTTTACAAATCAATTCCATATATTAATTTCATCTANTGCTCCTTACGATTCATGATTTGATTTTTTGCGGTTTCTGGTTTTTCTATTATGGCCTGTACAACCTTCTTGCAATTTCTTGGCCTTTGCTCGGAAGATTTTTTTTTTTTTGGATAATCACATACACTTGTGTGCTGTTTACAAATCAATTCCATATATTAATTTCATCTATTTTTTCTTTGGGGATAATTAGTGTCGCTTGCTCAGTTGGGTTCTTCCCTCTATTTCATTTTTGGGATAATTACATACAAAGCACAATAAACATAGCTATTTAAAATCAATTCTCATAGGTGATTTTTTGAACTATGTATTCGATGCATTTACGTGTGCCACAATCATCAGGCATGAATTTGATAAAAATAAAAATATGGATTGGGGTTTTATCATGACCTTTGATATTTGAGTGAGAATNAATTGGGGTTTTATCATGACCGTTGATATTTGAGTGAGAATTTGAAAGATGGATGAAAGAGGGTGCTTGATCCCTGTATGTAATCGTCCCTTCATTTTGTTGGTTCAATTGGAACAACTTTGTTGCTCTACTTGTTGGTTGGTTTTGTTGGTGGTTTGCCCTCTTTGTTGGAGAAAGTCAATGTCGCTTGGGGTAGGAAAAAATTTTTTTAACAAGAGAGACCCATCCTTATGCAGTGTCATTGAAAGAAAATTTGAAGTTTGTAAGAAAAAAATGAATTATACTGTGAGATATGCTAAATATCTATTTCCTAAGCAACTGAATATTTGCTTTCAAGTATGAAATGTGCTAGCAGGATTAATTCTATTTATAAACAACATTATAGTACAAGGGCAGAATTGTTATTTCTTCAGAAACTGCTGTAGCAATGTTGTTTTAAAACTGCAAAAAACAAGCTTCTGCATAGTGGTTTCTTGCCATAGCTGCAGTGCAACAATTTTTTAATATGCTGCAATTTCCCTAAACATACCCTAAAACTAGACAACGTTTTCAATTGTTTTGGATTAACATTACCCTGTCAATTGTTAAAAGTTATAGATGATGGTCGAAAAAACTAAAATCTTTTATAACTGAACTTGTTTGCTACTTTTTTTTTGATTATTTAAATCTTAAGTTGTATTTATGTTTACTAAATCATCTAAACAAGTAGTATTGTTCATTGCCGAATGTAACTTTCCTTCATTTTAGCAAAAGGATGTTATTATAAACCTCTTAAGAAGGTAGAAGTGCATTGAAAATGAATTCAAAGCTACTAATTTTATTTCATATATTTAACTGGATTTTATTCAGATTCATTCTTTTGTAATTATCTAGCACATTTTATAGGGCTTATTTAATTTAGAAACTTTTTTGGATAAAACCTTATGGCTACAATATTCTTTTTTTTAATGGTGTCCTTTATAATATTTGTCAGCATTTTACTGTAGGTATAATATTATAAAAATCCAAATTTCATATTTTTTCCATTTTTTGTTTTTGTTACCTTGATTCATGACTTTTTATACAACACATGAATTTGCATTCTCGAAATGGTTGTATGAGGAAATTTGTGNGATTGGGGTTTTATCATGACCTTTGATATTTGAGTGAGAATTTGAAAGATGGATGAAAGAGGGTGCTTGATTTGTAATAGCAATGTTTTGGGTGCCCTGTATGTAATCGTCCCTTCATTTTGTTGGTTCAATTGGAACAACTTTGTTGCTCTACTTGTTGGTTGGTTTTGTTGGTGGTTTGCCCTCTTTATTGGAGAAAGTCAATGTCGCTTGGGGTAGAAAAAAAATGTTTAACAAAAGAGATTCATCCTTATGCAGTGTCATTGAAAGAAAAATTGGAGTTTGTAAGAAAAAAATGAGTTATACTGTGAGATATGCTAAATATCTATTTCCTAAGCAACTGAATATTTGCTTTCAAGTATGAAATGTGCTAGCAGGATTAATTCTATTATAAACAACATTATAGTACAAGGGCAGAATTGTCATTTCTTCAGAAACTGCTGTAGCAATGTTGTTTCAAAACTGCAAAAAACAAGCTTCTGCACAGTGATTTCTTGCCATAGCTGCAGTGCAACAGTTTTTTAATATGCTGCAATTTCCCTAAACATACCCTAAAACTAGACAACGTTTTCAATTGTTTTGGATTAACATTACCCTGTCAATTGTTAAAAGTTATAGATGATGGTCGAAAAAACTAAAATCTTTTATAACTGAACTTGTTTGCTATTTTTTTTTTATCATTTAAATCTTAAGTTGTATTTATGTTTGCTAAATCATCTAAACAAGTAGTATTGTTCTTTGCCGAATGTAACTTTCCTTCATTTTAGCAAAAGGATGTTATTATGAACCTCTTAAGAAGGTAGAGGTGCATTGAAAATGAATTCAAAGCTACTAATTTTATTTCATATATTTAACTGGATTTTATTCAGATTCATTCTTTTGTAATTATCTAGCACATTTTATAGGGCTTATTTAATTTAGAAACTTTTTTGGATAAAACCTTATGGCTACAATATTCTTTTTTTTAATGGTGTCCTTTATAATATTTGTCAGCATTTTACTGTAGGTATAATATTATAAAAATCTAAATTCCATATTTTTTCCAATTTTTGTTTTTGATACCTTGATTCATGACTTTTTATACAACACATGAATTTGCATTCTCGAAATGGTTGTATGAGGAAATTTGTCAAACCTATATGATTATCTAGAAGACTTGATAGTGTTTGATTAAGTATGCATTGATTTTTTTGCAACCTTGCTATAATAAGTCATAAGGCCACTGCAGCAAACGACAATGGCGCGGTTGGATGAAGCCCCTTGCCGGGGTCCCACCCCCCATGATTTTCAGTTNGAAACCTATATGATTATCTAGAAGACTTGATAGTGTTGGATTAAGTATGCATTGATTTTTTTGCAACCTTGCTATAATAAGTCATAAGGCCACTGCAACAAACAACAATGACGCGGTTGGATGAAGCCCCTTGCCGGGGTCCCACCCCCCATGATTTTCAGTTTCAGACAAAATCCATCGAATCAATCCTCCGAATCGCATGCTATCCCATTCTGCCTGATGCAGCTCTTTCCAAACCTCCAGATGCCTTGCAATTTTCTCTAGACGCTGCCACTCAAATCCACTCACGACTCCTTCACTCGATTCTGTCTGCTTTCGTTTGTTCAACTCGTCTGGGCCGCACTATTCCTTCTAAGTGCTGCCGCTCGAGTTCGCTCCTGTTTCCTTCATCGATTTTGNACTTGCAATTTTCTCTAGATGCTGCCACTCAAATCCACTCACGACGCCTTCACTCGATTCTGTCTGCTTTCGTTTGTTCCACTCGTCTGGGCCGCACTATTCCTTCTAAGTGCTGCCGCTCGAGTTCGCTCCTGTTTCCTTCATTGATTCTGTGGCTCGAGATCAGCCTAAAACAACGGCGTTGTCTTAGCACAAAATTTTTAGATTGCTGCCTCTCTTGTTTTCTCCAGATGCCGTTGCTCGATGGAGGGGGCTGGCGACAACGATTTTGTATGAAACTCCATAATTTTCTTCATTATTTCTTCCAGGGCCATGAANCGATTTTGTGGCTCGAGATCAGCCTAAAACAACGGTGTTGTCTTAGCACAAAATTTTTAGATTGCTGCCTCTCTCATTTTCTCCAGATGCCGTTGCTCGAGGGAGGGGGCTGGCGACAACGATTTTGTATGAAACTCCATAATTTTCTTCATTATTTCTTCCAGGGCCATGAATCTCCCCTCGAACCATCCTCCATGGACAAGAAATACTCATCAATTTTAAATCTAATTGTGTTTATCTCTTCCTTTAATTTCTTCTTCAGAGCATCAATTTATTGGCCTTTCTATGGACGAGAAATACCTTTCTATGGATGAGAAATACTTATCATTTCATATCTAGTTTGACTTACCTCTTCCTCTAATTTCTTCTTTAGAACATCTATTTTTTGGCTGCTAATTACTCCAAGAATGGTTTTAAATTATGAAGGTGGAACTCTTGTGAGCTGAGATCTCATTGTTGCCTTCCCAGGTAGCCTGAATCGTGCCTGTATCGGTAGGTTTGGTTCCTTGCACAATCTCGTCATTGGCTTGTTGGCCCCCCAATTTAGCTTGAATTGCGATCCCGTTGGCTCCGAGCTAGTTCGAATAACGACCGTTCGCGACTAGGGCACGCCCGATCCTAACATCGTTTCCTTGTACTCCCNACTGTATCGATAGGTTCGGTTCCTTACAAAATCTCGTCATTGGCTTGTTGGCCCCCCAATTTAGCTTGAATTGCGATCCCGTTGGCCCCGAGCTAGTTCGAATAACGACCGTTCGCGACTAGGGCACGCCCGATCCTAACATCGTTTCCTTGTACTCCCTGATATTCAGTCATGAGGGCGGTGCCTATATGCTGCGGTCCTGTCGGTCTTCTGTGCTAGCTCCAATTGAGATATTTGTCCACTGGTGATTGTATCACGATCTCTTCGCTTCCCAACTAGTTCAGATCACGATTTGTATCACAATGTGAGGTCAGGAAGGTGAACCACAATCCCGTTGTTCCGCAGAATCAAATGTTCTGATACCACTTGATATGACGGGACAAATTTCTATAGTAATTAGGCCAAAATAAAATATTTTACTCCATCGGTACAAAAACTAACACAACCTAAATACATAAAAGATAAACCTACAATTCAATAGGTAGGCGATTCTTTCCCAACCTACTACTCGAGAGGTAAGACGTTCTCTTCCCAAACCTTAACTCTAAACTTCATGACAACAATGACATAACACCACATAATCCTAAACATATTAGCCCTATTTATACTACACAATAATAACAAACAACAAATTAGATCCCTCTTTAGCCTTGCGCTTAAATAAGTCTTCAAATTATTTGGTGGGCTCGGTGTGTTGGCAAATACTAGGTGCCGGTCTAACATAATCCACATGCCCTTAAACCTTCTCTTTCCTTCCTTTTGAGTGACCCTTAG
>JXCR01144000.1:26119-107531 GCA_002079205.1 Phalaenopsis hybrid cultivar
GAGAGTTGATTGCTTCTGGGGAGATACTGTTGCAGAAGGTTCATACTGATGAGAATGCAGCTGATATGTTGATCAAGCCGCTACTACCAACAAGTTCTTGCATTGCTTGGACTTGTTGAATGTTTGCAGTTGCTAGAGAAACATGGTGGCCCAACTTACGGTGGTGCAGTTGTAACTCCCAGGTATTTTTCTCCTAAGAGGCTGGATATTCGCCAAGGTGGAGATTTGTTATGGTATGACTCATATATTATATCGGGACAGACGCTGGATCGAAGCGGAGCTAAATAATCTGTCCAAATTGGGAAGTTACGTGGGTTGGGGTGCGGGGGCAAAGCCCCGCGGTTTGGTAGTAATGTTGTAATTACATATTGTGCCTAAGTTTACTCCCGTGGTTATAAATAATCCTGTTAGTAACCCCAGGAGGTATCCCTGATTTCTGTAAACTCTTTTCTGAATATTGAAAGGAACTCGCCGCTCTGCTCCCGAGGACGTAGGCATCTTTGCCGAACCTCGTTAAATCTCTGTGTTCTTCTGGATTTGTGTTGATTACCGTTTTTCTTCGCCTTAATTTTCTCAACAGTAACAAACTAATATAAAAATAAAAGCTTAGCGAAACAAAAAACTTAACATATCGCTTAAGCTCAGGTCAGTCTTCTCGTATCTGAATCCTTAGAATTACATAATTTCTGAAAGTTCATGCCTGCAGAACCTCACCAGTGTCTAGATATTGTTTGTTTCCTTTCTAATTGTAGAGTCATGCAAATTTCATTTACAACATATACATAATGATATTTTCATCACCACACTTCCCAACTCCTACTTTCTAAATAGTTTTTTTTTTATCACCTCATAAAAACAACCTTTTTTAGCCATCGTAACGGCTACTCTACCTTTTCTTTATTATGATGATATTGTCTCAGCTGGAACAGTAGGCTGATTTTCTGGTTTTTCATCAGAGTCACATCTTGAAGACGGTCCACAAATGCTTAGCAGAACCTGTTTGATATAAATTTGGGTTCGTTAAAATAGATGAACTACAGCGGCTGGTGGAAATTGTAATTTTGTAAAGTCTATATCTGAGTAAAGTGTAAAAATAATCTCCTAACTATTTATATGAAATCATTTTAGTCGAGTCTATAAATATATCAAATTAGTTCTCGGACTCTTATTACGGACTAAGAGTCCCCAGGGCTAAATTGATACTTTTATAAACTCTAGGACTAAATAATCCTCAGTTTATATCTGTCATGGACTCACCGGAAGAAAAACNAAAAAATAATCTCCTAAATATTTATATGGGATCATTTTAGTCGAGTCTATAAATATATCAAATTAGTTCTCGGACTCTTATTACGGACTAAAAGTCCCCGGGGCAAAATTGATACTTTTATAGACACTAGGACTAAAATAATCGTCAGTTTATATCTGTCATGGACTCACCGGAAGAAAAACGAGCCCGTGTAGGAATCCGATGAGAACCAACGCAAGGTACATTTGAAAGTAATAAACCTGCAAGAGAACAGAATGAAGACTCATTATGAACTAATTTTTGAAAAAAGAGAGTAGAATTGAGGTTTAATACCACAAACACTCGTGACTTTGCGAAGCTCAGCACAATAACACCTACTAGCTTCGTAAGTGTGATTCCGCTGTCAAGGAAAACATAAGACAGACATCAGTAATGTAAAGCTTCGCATTTAATAAAAGGAAGATTTACATACATGCCACTCATATCTTATCTCTTTACATATTTAACACCCAAACTTTAATTTTTACATAACATACCACCTTACCTATGAATGAAAAGATCTATAAAAGTTTAAATGGTAAGTTTGACTTGAAATAAAAGATTTGGGTAATATAAATGTAAAAGCAAAAGTTAGATGTTAGATATGCAAATACACAGAAAATGGGTGCTATGTGTGTACATACATCGATATCAAAATGAATGAAAATCTAGACAGATNAACTGTCTCAGCGCAACAGCCATCGAAATCTATGGCTAAACCGATGATTCAAACGGGCATCAGCGAGCGGCCTTCATTAATGAGCCATCAGAACATGCTCAGAGTAAAAGCAATTTATGGTGAAGAAATGGTTAGGATCAAATTACAGCCTGATTGGGGACTAATGGATTTGAGGAAAGAAATAGGAAGGAGGTTTAATATGAGTGATTCAAATTTGGTAACTTTGAAATACTTGGATGATGATTCTGAGTGGGTCTTGTTAACATGTGATGCTGATCTTGAGGAATGTGTTGACATATACAGGTCATCAGGCGCTCAGATTGTTAAAGTTTCTGTACAGTCTGCTTCTAACAATTAAGTAATGGTAGATCTACATACTTAGACCATAATTCTTATGTATTTACATATCTAACCCCTAAACTTCAATTTTTACATGCATGCCACCTTGATAATAATGCATGCAAAAGTGTATTTCACTTTTTTTGAAGTTAAAATGGCGGTCTTTTTGATGTGATATGAAAGATTTGGGCGGTATAGATGTAAAAAAGAAAAGTCTAGGTATCAGGCATGTAAATACATAGGAATTGGGTGGTATGCATGGAAATGCCCCGGAAGTAATACTACTTTTGGATGCACAGAGCTGTCATGGAAATTACAAAGAAACATAATTCGACGGGAATTGCCGTTGAGTTCGTTTAATTGGAAATTACTCTTGATGAAGAGAAATCCCGAAAAAGGATTCAATGAGAAATTAAGAGTGGATGGGAACCAGTTTTGATGCAATGGATGTTCTTTTTAGCACCAAAGTAAGTTTTTCATCTGCTTTCTTTTGTATCTTTTCATCTTAGCGAATAAAGTTGTTTTCATTCTTTGGAGAGCAGATTTTAACTACATGAAGTCAGAGTTCATAGAAAGAAGATATTAAGAATTTTTGGAGGCAAATGGCTGGATCATGCTAAGCTGCAGTATCTGTTTTGAACAAGTTATGTAATCTGTATATTAAGCTCCTAATATTGCACTCATAATAGAAGATGTTGCCAAGTAGGTTGTGGTGTAGTTTTGTAATTACTTGGTGGGACTTTTGTAAATTAAATATGGTGAGATATTTTTTGTTTGACATTGTTCTTGTAATTTTACTTGACATTAAAAGAAAAAAAAAGAGATTTGAAAAAGATGGAAGTCTGCTGGGTGTAATGTGGCGATGTTTGTGAAATATGCATAAATGTATGGCCATGATGTTGAAGTTTTTTTTTTGGAAGATTTACATATATGCCACTTAATCCCTATGTAATTATTTTTTACATATCTTCCATCTTGTTTATGCATAAAAAGGCATTTTATTTTTTAAAATTAAATATTAACATTTTTAATGTAATATGAAAGATTTGTGGGATATTTGTAAAAAACAAAGTTTACCAATACAGACATTGCAGCTTTAATTATTATTTTTTTTCAATTAATTAATTCTATTTACAAATTTAATTTTTTAATTAAACATTGAAATATTATGAAATAGTTTTAATAGACATTTTAATTTTAAAATTAATCTTTTAATTAATGCGAACCTGAAATGTCCGTTTGAAAAATTGATTTTATTAATAAAACGCACCTACAAACATTTTGGTCATTAAAATTTCTGTCGAGATTCTAACGTAAGAATTTATAGCAAATAGGCATCTTTCTAAAAATTTCACCTTTCAAATGCAGATAAAAAACTTTAGATGTTAGAAATGTAGAGTTCTAAAAAACATTAGGGTTTCATCTTAAATAGGTAAATAACTTATATAAATATCGACACATTATTATTATTATTTTTAAGCATAAATGTAAATAGAAAATGTTTAAGTGTTAAAAATTCAAATAAATAAGAATTGTGGTAAATATATGTAAATTTTCCTTTAAGTATAGGTCAACCACTTGTCTATAATGCCCATATTTGCCATTATAAAGAGCATGCCTTTTAGGGTTCGTTTGAGGCAGATTGTGCGTTTCATAAAAAACTGCTTATCCTGAAACGCGGCCCGCGGACCAGCCACAAGGGTCGACCCGCGGCCTGAGTTTAGTGTAAAAACCCAAACGCAGTTTCGGATAAATTGACGAAAAGCGCGAACCAAACGGTACGACGATGTTTTGAAAATGCCGCCCGCACTTATAAGCTGTCCCAAACAGACCTTTAATATTTAATTCAAAGAAGGTAAATCCTGAGCAAATAGCGGTCCTTTAAACACCCATATAACATATTTGCTGTCGCCAGCAAAGCACTTTGGGTTTGGTTTGAAACAACTGCCTATAGCTACTTCACGTTTTGAAAAGCTCAAAATTTTCATTTTACAAACAGTTTGGCTGCAATACTTTTTATGAAATTGTTATGACAAAAACTATGTTGCTGTTTCAGACAACCATTTGCTCCCTAATTTAAAACCTAACTTTTTTGAAAGCAACGATGTAACAAACTACTATAAAAATAAAAGCTTAGCGAAACAAAAACTAAACATATCGCTTAAGCTCAGGTCAGTCTTCTCGTATCTGAATCCTTAAAATTACAGAATTTCTGAAAGTTCATGCCTGCAGAGCCTCACCAGTGTCTAGATATTGTTTGTTTCCTTTCTAATTGTAGAGTCATGCAAATTTCATTTACAACATATACATAATGATATTTTTATCACCACACTTCCCAACTCCTACTTTCTAAATAGTTTTTTTTGATCACCTCATAAAAACAACCTTTTTTAGCGATCGTAACGGCTACTCTACCTTTTCTTTATTATGATGATATTGTCTCAGCTGGAACAATAGGCTGATTTTCTGGTTTTTCATCAGTATCACATCTTGAAGGCGGTCCACAAATGCTTAGCAGAACCTGTTTGATATAAATTTGGGTTCGTTAAAATAGATGAACTACAGCGGCTGGTGGAAATTGTAATTTTGTAAAGTCTATATCTGAGTAAAGTGTAAAAATAATCTCCTAACTATTTACATGAAATCATTTTAGTTGAGTCTATAAATATATCAAATTAGTTCTCGGACTCTTATTACGGACTAAAAGTCCCCGGGGCTAAACTGATACTTTTATAAACTCTAGGACTAAATAATCCTCAGTTTATATCTGTCATGGACTCACCGGAAGAAAAACGAGCCCGTGTAGGAATCCGATGAGAACCAACGCAAGGTACATTTGAAAGTAATAAACCTGCAAGAGAACAGAATGAAGACTCATTATGAACTAATTTTTGAAAAAAGAGAGTAGAATTGAGGTTTAATACCACAAACACTCGTGACTTTGCGAAGCTCAGCACAATAACACCTACTAGTTTCGTAAGTGTGATTCCGCTGTCAAGGAAAACATAAGACAGACATCCGTAATGTAAATTTTTGCATTTAATAAAAGGAAGATTTACATACATACCACTCATATCTTGTCTATTTACATATTTAACACCCAAACTTTAATTTTTACATAACATACCCACCTTACCTATGAATGAAAAGATCTATAAAAGTTTAAATGGTAAATTTGACGTGAAATAAAAGATTTGGGTAATATAAATGTAAAAAGCAAAATTTAGATGTTAGATATGCAAATACACAGAAAATGGGTGCTATGTGAGTACATACATCGATATCAAAATGAATGAAAATCTAGAAAGATAAATCTATAGCCCTAACGTATGACTCGTTANAATCAGTAATGTAAATTTTTGCATTTAATAAAAGTAAGATTTACATACATACCACTCATATCTTGCCTATTTACATATTTAACACCCAAACTTTAATTTTTACATAACATACCCACCTTACCTATGAATGAAAAGATCTATAAAAGTTTAAATGGTAAATTTGACGTGAAATAAAAGATTTGGGTAATATAAATGTAAAAAGCAAAATTTAGATGTTAGATAAGCAAATACACAGAAAATGGGTGCTATGTGTGTACATACATCGATATCAAAATGAATGAAAATCTAGAAAGATAAATCTATAGCCCTAACGTATGACTCGTTAGGTTCAAGAATCATAAGCTGAATAGTTTTAGATTTTTCAATCTCTGGCCTTAATTTTAATCGAAAGCTAACATAAAACCTGCAAATAATGTTTCTCAAACAGTCATACTACCTATTTAACGTCATACATCAATCGATTATTGCTCTTAACACGATATATATTCTTTTTGTTTCGTGTTATTTCATTAAAAGTATAGGCTACCTGAACACAGAGGCGCCCATTGTACATAGAGCTGCTTTAGCCCGGCTCCCTCTATCTCCACCACTTACCTGAATCAACGCAAGTCACATATATTACTTAAGGGCAGCAGTAGTAATCCACATTTCAGAGCATTAAAAAGACGGAAACTAGGACACATAGGAGCTCACTAAATAGAAAAGGAAGATTACATGCATATTACTCAATTCTTATGTATTTACATATGAAACACCTAAACTTCTATTTTTACATATATGCCACCTTACCAATGCATGAAAACGTATATTTCGCATTTTAGAAGTTAGAATAGTGGTACTTTTTTATTTTATAAGAAAGATTTGAATGCTATAAATGTAAAAAACATTTGATGGTATGTATGCAAATGCCTCAATATTATCTTATGTACTTGAATAGAGTGGGCAAAAAGTAGGACAAAAGTTTATGTCCAGCAAATATTTTCCTGACAGAATTAATTCCCATTTTTTATGTTTTTAATAATATTTTAAATGCCATAAATTCATATGTAATTATATATCTATCATCTAAACTTTCATATTTATATATTTAACACCTTAGGGTCTCAATCACTTAAGAACATGTGCATGAAAAGATGTATTTCATTTATAAAAAAAGAATATTAGTGAAATTTTATATGTGATTTAAAGATTTGCACGTTATTACCAAATATTAAACTTTAGATATCAAATATAAAAATACACAAAATTTGTGTGATATGTATGCAAATCTCCAAATATCAAAATGTCACAACTTGCGAAGTGAATTTTATTATCTTTCAACAACTCATAAATTAAGCTCAGTAATGAGGTTCTATGCCTCAATCACACTCATCACACCTTCAACATGACAGGTTAAATACAAATTCAATTTCGGCAAGAGCTCAATGAAAATGTTAATAAATAAAATCAAACAAAGTTTAAGTTAATGCTTGGGTCAAGCCTAATAAAAAAAATAAATGACCTAGTTTGAATAAATATAATACTCAGCTTGACTAGGCCGTCTATATGCTAATGCAAATGTTTAGCAAAAAAAGTTTATAAAAATTAGTATGAAAGTTTATGCACTAAACTTTGTATTTATTTTTGAGTGAAGTGCCAAAATAGTCCCCTGATTGTTTACATGAAGCTATTTTAGTTTTTTAGTTTTTAAAGTGCCAAGTTAGTCCCCAAACTCTTCGAATTGACGCTGATACAGTCCTCTATAGAGACTATTTCAGCCTATATTAAACAAGTCTGGGGACTAAATTAACATTTTATAGACTCCCCCTGCAAAGAGTAAAAGGACTATTTTGACACTTTTCTCAGCATATATAGCAAAGGTATCACAGTTTTATATCGTAAATGCTATTGAACAGGATCAAGCAATAAAAAAAAATTCAACCATTTTCAGCCAAGTAAAAGGATAAAAACGCACCAGGAAAGCATGTGTTATATGAACACAGAACTCAACAGCAATTCCTACTGACATGACCAAGTTGACAACTGAAATTGCATTCAACTGAATTTTCAAGATAGCCATGACACCCTGTAAATTTAAAAATTGTCAAAAAGAAAAAGCTTTTACAGCGTTTCATAGAGTAAGAAAGGAAACAAATGATGATCTACTTTGGATGCAGGCGATGTTTCACTAGTATATTAAGTTGAAAATAAGAAAATTCATATTTGATCTTCACTTTACATAAGATAATGAAATTTAACAGGCTGGAAAAAAAAAAATTATTGTATGGTTATTAGAGGTACATTAATGTCTTATAAGAACATTACTTTCATTACTACTTAATATTTAGTATAATAAGAATATAATTCTTTGCATTTAGGTATAAGGAGGGCCTAAGTGAAGTGGAATATATTAAGATTTTTAGATCAAACTGCATATCCTACAAGCTATTAAATAATTAAATAGTCAATTATACTTGAATGGTGAATATCCGACATTAACTGCTAAAAAAAGTTTTATACGATATCTTTTATTTCCAAAGAATGCGAAAGATATTCAATTCCATTGAAAATATTTTGATATGCTTAAACTCAAATCTCCCAAAAAGGTACCACGGTCTAATAATTGTGAATCAACTATATACATATTAAGAATGAGGACTTCTTCCATAACAATGAAAGAACTTCTTATTCTTTCATACACACTTTAACGGAAAAAAGTATGTCTCATACAATAGATTCGGGTCCATAACCAAGGGCTCCAATGCACAAGATATTGCAGAACTTATCAATGAGACCCTATCAATTAATATTACATAAAATAGACTAATTATTTAACATGTTTAAAAAAACCTTTAAACTCTTATTATGAAAAACAGTTGTACATTGCTACCCTTCACCAAGATTTTAGACGTATAGATACCACAAACCTAATGACTAGCACATCTAGCAGTTTTGTGAGAAAAAAATTATATCNTTTAAAAAAACCTTTAAACTCTTATTATGAAAAACAGTTTTACATTGCTACCCTTCACCAAAATTTTAGACGTATAGATACCACAAACCTAATGACTAGCACATCTAGCAGTTTTGTGAGAAAAAATTATATCATTTCTTAAAATATGTATTACGTTGGGTTGCAAAAAAAAAATAAAAGAAAAACATGATCAAAGAAAAGAATTACCATCATGTCAACAACAATCATCGATAACACTAATAAAATTATTGCTGATGTCCATAGGCTGCAATTAATATTTTAATATTAGATTGATGACAGCTCGGGATATAGATTATAAATGGATAAAAAAAAGTATATAGAATTATTGCCAACCTGCCAGTGATAACCAGACATATTATGAACACAGCACCTGTAAGGGTATGAATACACAACTTGGTCAACATGTGCTAAAACCAACATGGTTGAAATAGAAGACAAACAAATTAAACATGAANAGGGATATAGATTATAAATGGATAAAAAAAAGTATATAGAATTATTGCCAACCTGCAAGTGATAACCAGACATATTATGAACACAGCACCTGTAAGGGTACGAATACACAACTTGGTCAACATGTGCTAAAACCAACATGGTTGAAATAGAAGACAAACAAATTAAACATGAAAGAAATTGAGAGTTAATTTGGCATGATACGATTTAAAATGAACAATTTTGCCTAGAATTATTGCCATTGGTAGGTATCACAGTTGGCCGAGAATGTTCTTCAATGACATATGTCGTGCAATAAGAAATTTTGTTTGAAGTTGAAATTTTCAGAACAGTTCAACATAACGCCTTGGTGCAGTAGATTACAATTAATATGTGTATAGATAGGTTATGTACACTTAGATGTAAAATTCACATTGCAGGATCTAAAAATCCAAGAGTGATAGTTTTTTAAACTCATTCTAGGCAACATTCAGCTAATTTTGAGCACATGTAACATCCTTTTATGCATTTTGAGAAAGAAAGAACTAATAAAACTTTTTTTTTTTGAAGGGTGGAATCCTAACCCAAAATATTTTGTTAATTAAAAATACGAATAATTGCATACATAGCACCGGAAGCATTGCTAATTACAGATCTAGCACCCAGGTGACTTTTTGAACTACCAAACTCATGCATTTTTGTGTGCCACGATCAAATTAATGAAAATTTGATCAAAAAATAAAAAATATGGCTTGAGATTTTATGATGAATTTTGATATTTGATTGATAATTTGAAAAATGGATAAAAAAGGGCGCTTGATTTGTAAATAGCATTGTTTTGGGTGCTATGTTATAACACAACATTTCAAGGGAAAATGAGGGAGCTGAAGAGTGGAAGACGACGTGAGCGGTCNTTCCTAGAATTATTGCCATTGGTAGGTATCACAGTTGGCCGAGAATGTTCTTCGGTGACATATGTCGTGCAGTAAGAAATTTTGTTTGAAGTTGAAATTTTCAGAACAGTTCAACATAACGCCTTGGTGCAGTAGATTACAATTAATATGTGTATAGATAGGTTATGTACACTTAGATGTAAAATTCACATTGCAGGATCTAAAAATCCAAGAGTGATAGTTTTTTAAACTCATTCTAGGCAACATTCAGCTAATTTTGAGCACATGTAACATCCTTTTATGCATTTCTAGAAAGAAAGAACTAATAAAACTTTTTTTTTTGAAGGGTGGAATCCTAACCCAAAATAATTTGTTAATTAAAAATACGTATAATTGCATACATAGCACCGGAAGCATTGCTAATTACAAATCTAGCACCCAGGTGACTTTTTGAACTACCAAACTCGTGCATTTTTGTGTGCCACGATCAAATTAATGAAAATTTGATAAAAAAATAAAAAATATGGTTTGAGATTTTATGATGAATTTTGATATTTGATTGATAATTTGAAAAATGGATTAAAAAGGGCGCTTGATTTGTAAATAGCATTGTTTTGAGTGCTATGTTATAACACAACATTTCAAGGGAAAATGAGGGAGCTGAAGAGTGGAAGACGACGTGAGCGGTCAGAAACGCGAAGGGGTGATTCATTATTTAAATTGACACGAATGAAGGAAAGCATAGGTATGATAGAGAGGCTTCGTAGTAGACAGCAACTCAGAGTAAAAACGACTTACCTGGAAAGGGAGGGGGGGTGATCAATGCGTACGAAAGCAGGAGGATTGACGAGCACAAGCTAGGGTTTCCTCGTAGCCGAAGGAGGCGACGACCACAGATGACGACGTAGGGGTGATTCTTTCTTTCTGAAGAGAAGTTTGACAAGGGCGGCGAAGCCTTCGAGAGTATCAGTGTCGAGCAGGTGAGGGAAACGTCGTGAGAGNTGATCGCCGAACAGAGGTGACGAGAAGTTTGACAAGGGCGGCGAAGCCTTCGAGAGTATCAGTGTCGAGCAGGTGAGGGAAACGTCGTGAGAGGTTTAAGCCAAGTAGAACATCCATTGCACATGCATGCCATGATGTCATGTTGGGAAAGAGCATTGTGAATGTCTCGTGCCATTGATCCGAAGGAATAGGTGAAGTGTGCAAGCTAAATGAGTAGGAAGATTGATCTTATATTATAATTTAAATAATAAATTTTAAAAATATATACTGAATAGCAAAATAAAATTAATTAGGATTGCATAAAATAAAACGATAGAAATTAATACTTAAATAACTTAAAGTTAACAGTTAACTATTTTTTTTTTGAAAGCCCAAAAATGCTAATATATTAAATAGAAAGAAAGATACACATACAATGTCTGGGAGGGCTCAAGCATGATACTCTGCCCACACAAAAATCTCAAATGATTAAAAAACTAGAAAAAATAGAAAAATACATTAGATACTTAAATAAAAAACCTAACAGTGCCGAAATACATAATATTAGGTGACTAGAGAGCGACCCAATTTGGTCTTGCCTCTGCTTCTAGTTCTAGGGAAGGAACAAGCTAATAAGCTGGTAAGATGNAATCCGAAGGAATAGGTGAAGTGTGCAAGCTAAATGAGGAGGAAGATTGATCTTATTTTATAATTTTAATAATAAAATTTAAAAATATATACTGAAAAGCAAAATAAAATTAATTAGGATTGCATAAAATAAAACAATAGAAATTAATACTTAAATAACTTAAAGTTAACAGTTAACTATTTGTTTTTTAAAAGCACAAAAATGCTAATATATTAAATAGAAAGAAAGATACACATACAATGTCTGAGAGGGCTCAAGCATGATACCCTGCCCACACAAAAATCTCAAATGATTAAAAAACTAGAAAAAATAGAAAAAAACATTAGATACTTAAATAAAAAACCTAACAGTGCCGAAATACATAATATTAGGCGACTACAGAGCGACCCAATTTGGTCTTGCCTCTGCTTCTAGTTCTAGGGAAGGAACAAGCTAATAAGCTGGTAAGATGATTGTCATTGCCAGTAGGAACTAATGTATCATCCAATATGTTCCCGAGTTAGTCGATCTCTATTCTTCTTCCTCCTGGAATAGACCTGCCATTCCTCTTTCTGAAGAATTAGTCTGATGGGATGATAGAGCTGAAGCGAAGAAATACCAATTGTAGTACCCACAATAGGTTATAGTATATGTGAAGTATGAGTTGCCTCTACACCGGATACTTCCTAAAGAAGTGGAGCTACGAGACTCTCCTGATTATGAGTCTGATCATTATCATTTATAGAATATAGTCCATTAGCATTATTTTCTATAGGGGTTTGAAGGTGCCAGCATCACATCACTCGCAAGTAACAATAACAACAATGTCATTGGGGGGGGGGGGCTCAAGGGTAACAAACACCTCCTGTCTGGTAGTATCCTCCCCAGATGAAACTAATATGTCCAGAGCAGTGAGGTTAGACCCATCATTATTCACTTGAACCTTAGATTTCAAATTTGGATGAAACTTGTGGCATTTATTAAGGACATGACCAAACATCTTACTGTGAGTACAATATGGGGGTCTGTGTTCCATGACGATTTGTTGCTAATAACCATTATGGGTTGTGCCCAACCAGACTTCAGTAACATCAGGTAAAGTAATATCCCTTTCCACAAGTATTCTGGCCACCGAGGGTCTGGTTAGGTTGGAAGTAGACAGATCTAGCTTCAGATGATCCCCAAGGATGGTCCCAATAGAGTAGAGAACCTGATGGTAAAAAAAATGTAGCTTGAGACAAGGTAAACTAAACCATACCGGTACAGTGGGAGTTTCATGATTTGGATCGAAATCAGGAGACAACTTGAGTTGCTTCATAGGTTTACCAACGATGTTAAGATATGTTCTGGAGAAAATCTGAGTGTAGCCCTCGGACACGGTTAACTGAATCAATACATGTCTCCCATCCATGAGCCTCACTTTTCACTTTCCTGTTAATTTGAGGACATAAAAACTTTTCATGATAATTTCCATAGATGGGTGTCCCCACTGAAATTTCCCAATAAGAACAAATTTGAATTTGTCAGTCAGCGTTGAAATTTCTGATGTGGAGAAAAATAGTTAATTAAAATAATATACAACAGCAAGCTTTTATCCCACTAAGTGGGGTCGGCTACATAGATCCTTTTTCTCCATTCTCTCCTATTGAGTGCCATATTTTCATTTAATTTTAAGATTAAGATAAATTTTTATACCATATGCTCAGTCATTTTAGGTCCACCTCTGCCTTTCTTAATAGGAGTCGAATTTAAACCATCTACTCTCCTAGCAGGATCATCACATGGTCGACGTTTAATGTGACTAAAACATCTAAGATGACTCTCTAATAATGACTGCCACAGGAACTACACTAACTCTTTTAAGGTTTTCATTAAATGATACCATAGTTAACCCAAACCATGACTCAATCGACACAAATTTTATTGTTGAATTGAAAACGTACAATGACTCTATGACAAGTGACAACACAAGCAAATAAACAATAAAAAAAGATACACTGATTCGACAAGTGACAAGAAATGAATAACATAAAAGAGCAAAAACAGTCTTGGATGGTGGTGAAGAGCGATGAAGAGTTCTAGGAAGGTTTGGAGGAAAGTCAATGACGACTAAGAGGTTGTCGGATGAAGCGTCAACAGTGGAATGCGGCAGAGGGTTGACAGTAGCTGTTTCGAGACGATCGAANAAGTTCTAGGAGGGTTTGGAGGAAAGTCAATGACGACTAGGAGGTTGTCGGATGAAGCGTCAACAGTGGAATGCGGCAGAGGGTTGACAGTAGCTGTTTCGAGACGATCGAAAGGAACTGGAGGGCACTATTGGTTTGCCCACCTGGTGGGGAAGGTGGGGAAATGGGACAGTAAAGATGGGGAGTGGGCGTGGAAAGGGGAGGGGGGGATGTTGGCGAAACACCCTGCGACTCATCTGTGTTGCTAGAGGTGCCAATAGAGAGGCGAACGTCTTGATGAATGAGGCTAGTATGCGGTAGAGGCAGAAGCAGTCACAGGGCGGTGAATGGAACGAGTCGGAGATACACACCATATTGGCGAGTACAACCGTAGCATAACTCGCGAAGGATACAACCCTCAGACGAGGGAGACACCAGGAAAACCATTTGAATGTAAAAATAACAACAAAACAAAAAATGATTAGGGCTTGAGCAAAGACACATATAAATGGGGATGAGTAGCAGCTAAAAATGATAAGGGAGGAAATGGTAGGAGATAAAGAGGGGCACGACAACGGCTAGGAGGTGGCGAAAGATTAGGGTCGAGAGGCNGGAATGTAAAAATAACAACAAAACAAAAAATGATTAGGGCTCGAGCAAAGACACATATAAATGGGGATGAGTAACAGCTAAAAATGGTAAGGGAGGAAATTGTAGGAGATAAAGAGGGGCACGACAACGGCTAGGAGGTGGCGAAAGATTAGGGTCGAGAGGCGTCAATCGCGGAACGTGTACCGAGGGGGGGGGGATCGTGAGTATTCTAATAGAAGTGAACCGGTCAAGGGAGGCTAGAGTGGTTCATGTCACGCTTGGTTGGGGGTGTGAAGAAGAAGCTCCACATCATTAAAATAATATGAATAAATTCAATTTTAGTAATATAAATATCATATTTATTATAAATATCAATTTTAGAAGAATTGAGCTAAAAATGGTAAGGAAAAGGAGGAAATGGTAGGAGATAAAGAGGGGCACGACAACGGCTAGGAGGTGGCGAAAGATTAGGGTCGAGAGGCGTCAATCGCGGAACGTGAACCGAGGGGGGGATCGTGAGTATTCTAATAGAAGTGAACCGGTCACGGGAGGCTAGACTGGTTCACGTCATGCTTGGTTGGGGGTGTGAAGAAGAAGCTCCACATCATTAAAATAATATGAATAAATTCAATTTTAGTAATATNTTATAAATAATGAAAAAAAGAAAATTAATCATTTAATGCCTTTGAACACTTAAGCTAGGACAAAATACACAAAATCAAATAGGCCAATTGTGCATAAACTTTTATTTATTTATTTTTTTTTACGAAAAGTGCCCATTTTCATTTTTTTCAGTCAAGAAGCATCATATTATGCAGGATGACTTAAGGTTAGTTCATTCAAATAGGAGAGGTTAAAACGATTAGATATTTCAAAAAGTTTTTTGGCAATTAAAGATAAAGAATACATCACATCAATAAAAGATGTTTGAAAAATTAAGGATAAAGCCTCAACTTATATGTTTGAATTTTGAATGGTGATTTAAGTTGCAAAGAAAAGAAATTATAAAAGAAATTTGTAAAAAACAATAGGTGTTGCCTTTTGCCTGCAAACTCTCAAACTGAAAGAATCCTCAACTCAATCAAATATCATGAATACATCACATCAATCCAAAATACTTGATAATTTGAGAGTGAAGCCTCAACTTACAACGTACATGTCCGGATTTTGCATGGTTCATTAGGTTGTCAAGGCAAATAAGTCATAAAACAAATTGGTAAAATCACATAGAAATTTCTTTTTCTTTAAAACTCTAAAAACTGAAAGCCTCCTTAACTCGAGAAAATATTATGAATACACAAAATTTCGATGATGTAGCTTGAAATATCTGAGAAGCCATAATTTTGAAGTAAAGATAGATTTGCTATATTTCAACGACCACATGGATTCAAATGAGTTCATTGAGTGGCTATGGACAATGGAGTGAATCTTTGATTGTTAGGACATCTCGCTGGACAGATTGGAAAAAAGTGCATTACTTTGGTGGCAAAATATGAAATACCTATGCAAGCGAGAAAGAAAAAATAAAATTAATATCTAGTCCAAGATAAAACGGAAGATGCAACGCCAGTTGGTACAAGCTCACTACAAACCAGATATTCACGTAGGGCTTGGGGGCTCGACTGAACCTACCAGTGGTTCAACAGGGAAGAGTCCCGGTCTAGCAGGAGGCTGGACCGACCCGCCCTCCCGATACCATGAAGCCAGAATTATCTGGGTGGCCTGAAGGCCGCTATTAGCAATGTAATGCTTACAAACATACTAGACACTAGGGGATGTTCAAACTCTATTCTAGAAGATGGAAAGTCAACAAAAATATAGTAGAAAACAATCTTCATTTAGGCAACAACCTCAATCAGACAGTCACCTACATCTACTGCGGCCGACAAAGGTACCTCGGGAGGAGCTAGCAAGAAAGAACAGGAAAATGACAAGCCAGATCAAAGTGGAAAGAAGCTAAAAAAAGTAACTCTTTTAGTACAGTACCGACCATAAGGTGTTTCAAGTGCCACAACTACATGCACATAGCCTCTAGCCTTCCTACGAGCCGAGTTGTCACAATTCACAGATCAAGACGCCGTTGAGGAGGTTGGGGACAAAGAGTCAGAGAATAGTCCAGAGGAAGAACTTCATCTCTAGGGGGCGAGAGAGAATTGCTAGTCAAACAGAGAGCTTTGCAGTCAGAGCCGAAGCGAGATCAATCCTGCTTGAGATAATATCTTTTACACCAAGTGCACGGTAAAGGGCAAGGTTTGCAGCTGAATCATCGACAGTAGTTGTGAAAATGTGGTGTCTACACTGATGGTGAAGAAATTGAGATTGGCCACATAAGAACATCCACAATCCTATTCCATTACCTGGTTAAGGAAGGAAAATGATATATACATGGATCATCAGTGCTTGCGAATTTTGGATTATGGATTAGTTACATGAGCAATTATGGTGCGATGTGGTTCCGATGAACACATGCCACATTCTATTGGGGGGTCTTGGCAATTCGACTGCAAGAATAAGCACGAAGACTTAAAAAATACTTACTACTTTAAGAAGGATGAGAAGCATATCCTGTTATTACCTGTAAAGGAAGCAAGAGGCGGAAGCGACAAGGAGGAGGCGTTAGTTCCAAGGAAGACCTTCAAGCTGTTATTTCGGGATGCTGGCACTAGCATTAGTTCTTCTAGAGCTAACCGAGGAGGAGAGATACCAACACTGTTACATCCACTATTACACGACTTCCAAGATGTGATGACCGACAATCTTTCGGAGGGATTATTGCCATTGAGTGACATTCAACGCGCCACGGATCTTATACCAGGATCAATGTTACCGAACTAAGCCGACTATAAATTGAGACCTGCGAAGTATGAGGAGTTGCAACTACAGGTAAAAGATCTCATCACAAGAGGGTTGCTCAGAGAAAGTAATAGTTTGTGTGTTGTCCCCGCCCTAATAGTACTCAAGAAGGACGGTTCATGAAGGATGTGCATCAATAGTAGGGTCATCAACAAGATTGCCATCAAATATCGATTTTCTATACCTCGCTTAGACAATCTTTTGGATTAGTTACACAGAGCCACCGTCTTTTCAAAGATCGACTTACATAGTGGATATCACCAGATCCAGATGAGCTAGAAGATGAATGGACGACCACATTCAAGATATGAGATGATTTATAAGAGTGGGCCGTTATGTCCTTCTGCCTGTCAAATGCACTCAGTACTTTTATGAGGTTGATGAACCAGGTATTTTGGGCACACGTTCAGAAATTTGTAGTCTACTTTGACGAAATTTTAGTATACAACCGATCCGAGAAGGAGCATTTACAACACATGAGGGCAGTGTTCGAGGTAATGCACGCAAAGAAACTATATGCCAATTCTAAGAAGTGTCACTTCATGACATACCAGGTATGTTTTTTGGGTTATATCGCGCCTAATGCAAACATTTAGATGGATCCCGCAAAATCAAGGTCATTGTGAGCAAAATCAAGTGTCACTTCATTGTGAGCAAACATTTAGATGGATACCGCACCTCAATCATTCACCAAGTTGAGGCAGTTTCTAGGCCCAGTGTTGTTTTATAGGCGATTCATCAAGAGCTTCGGTACCATCACCGCCCCCCCCGACAGATCTTTTGAAGGGAGATAAATTCCAGTACGCAGAGGCAACTCAGAATAGTTTCAAGGCACTCAAGAAGAAGGTGACTTAGGCGCCGATCGTGTCATTACTAGACTTTAACCAACTGTTTGAGGTAGAGGGTGGCACATCCGACGTGTGGATAGGAGCAGTGTTGAGCTAGAGAGATCACCCTCTCACCTTTTTCAATGAGAAGATGAATGATTCCGGAGGAAATACTCGATAAAGAGTCTTATGCTATTGTGAGAGCTCTTGAACACTTGAGCCATTACATGATAAGTGAGTTCACATTATTCACAAACCACAGAGCATTAAAATTCTTGAAAAACTACAGTGAAGGGCCGACACGCAATTTGGGTTGAGTTTTTAATGTCATTTTAGTTCGTTGTTAATCACAAGGTAGAAAAATAGAACCGTGTAACAGACACATTGAATCGTTGTCACCTGTTGATCAAGTTGATGCAGACTCTAGTTGTGGGCTTTGAGATTGTAAAGAACTTGTACGAGGACAAAGACTTCAAGATATGGGAGCAATGTCAGGAAAAGCCTACCAAGCAGTACTATTGAGTTGTTACTTGTTCTACCAGAGTAAATTGTACATTCCTAGATGTTCACTGAGAGAAGGAATTGTTCAAGAGAGCCACAGTGCAGAACTGGTAGGACATTTTGACATAGACAAGGCCCTTGCAATGGTGAGAGAACATTTCTTCCGACCCCGACTGACGAGTGATGTATAGTGACACGTCCGACAATGCAAGATTTGTCATATGGTAAAAAACAGGGGACTGAATGCAAGGTTATATACCCCCTTACCAATGCCAGAGGCACCGTGGGTGGACACTAGCATGGACTATAGTGGGATTTCCAAGGACACAACAAAATAAAGATTCAGTCATGGTCGTCGTGGATAGATTCTTGAAGATAGTCATACCATGTTACAGGACATTGGATGCCTCGCACGTCGCCAACATGCACTTCAGATAATTGTGAAGCTGCACAGAATACCTAGGACCATCACGTTAGACATGGATGTCAAATTTTTGAGCCACTTCTGGAGAACGCTATGGAGAAAACTCGACACTAAGCTTCAATTTAGTTCGACTGTGCACCCTCAAATGGAGGTAGTAAATAGGAGCCTTCGAAATTTGTTGTGATGCTTTGTGGGGAAGAATATCAAGCAACGAGATTTGATTCTCGTTAGACTAAATTTGCGTACAACCGATCCGTAAGTTAGACCACATTTCACACCCCATTTGAGGTCGTGTACAGGCACAACCCACTCACTCAACTAAAACTGGTACCACTCCTACCGATGTAAGCGATTCATAAGGATCCTGAGAAATGAGTGCACAAGATTCAGAAACTCTACGGGGAAATAAAAAAGAGATTGCTAAGCAGAATTGTAATTAGTAAGCNCTAAAGCCTCAACTTATATGTTTGAATTATGAATGGTGATTTAAGTTGCAATGAAAAGAAATCATAAAAAAAATTTGTAAAAAACAATAGGTGTTGCCTTTTGCCTGCAAACTCTCAAACCAAAAGAATCCTCAACTCAATCAAATATCATGAATACATCACATCAATCCAAAAGACTTGATAATTTAAGAGTGAAGCCTCAACTTACAACGTACATGTTCGGATTTTGCATGGTTCATTAGGTTGTCAAGGCAAAGAAGTCATAAAATAAATTGGTAAAATCATATAGAAATTTCTTTTTCTTTAAAACTCTAAAAACTGAAAGCCTCCTTAACTCTAGAAAATATTATGAATACACAACATTTCGACGATGTAGCTTGAAATATCTGAGAAGCCAAAATTTTGAAGTAAAGATAGATTTGCTATATTTCGACGGCCACATGGATTCAAATGAGTTCATTGAGTGGCTATGGACAATGGAGTGAATCTTTGATTGTTAGGACATCTCGTTGGACAGATAGGAAAAACTAGCTGCCAACAAGCTAAAAAAAAGTGCATTACTTTGGTGGCAAAATATGAAATACGTAAGCAAGCGAGAAAGAAAAGATAAATTAATATCCGGTCCAAGATAAAACGAAAGATGCAACGCCAGTTCCTACAAGCTCACTACAAACCAGATATTCACGTAGGGCTTGGGGGCTCGACTGAACCTGCCAGTGGTTCAATAGGGAAGAGTCCCGATCTAGCAGGAGGCTGGACCAACCCGCCCTCCCGATACCATGGAGCCAGAATTATCTGGGCGGCCTGAAGGCCGCTATTAGCAATGTAATGCTTACAAACATACTAGACACTAGGGGATGTTCAAACTCTATTCTAGAAGATGGAAAGTCAACAAAAATAGAGTAGAAAACAATCTTCATTCAGGCAACAATCTTCAGTCAGACAACCACCTACATCTACTGCGACCGACAAAGATACCTCGGGAGGAGCTAGCAAGAAAAAATAGGAAAATGACAAGCCAGATCAAAGTGGAAAGAAACTGAAAAAAAGTAACTCTTTTAGTACAGTACCGACCATATGGTGTTTCAAGTGCCACAACTACATGCACATAGCCTCCAGCCTTCCTACGAGCTGAGTTGTCACAATTCACAAATCAAGGCGCCGTTGAGGAGGTTGGGGACAGAGAGTCAAAGAATAGTCCAGAGGAAGAACTTCAGCTCTAGGGGGGCGAGAGAGAATTGCTAGTCAAACAGAGAGTTTTGCAGTTAGAGACGAAGTGAGATCAATCCTGCTTGAGATAATATCTTTCACACCAACTGCACGATAAAGGGCAATATTTGCAACTGAATCATCGACAGTAGTTGTGGAAATGTGGTGTCTACACTGATGGTGAAGAAATTGAGATTGGCCACATAGGAACATCCACAATCCTATTACATTACCTGGTTAAGGAAGGAAAATGATATATACATGGATCAGCAGTGCTTGCAAATTTTCAATTAGGGATTAGTTACATGAGCAAGTATGGTGCGATGTGGTTCCGATGAACACATGCCACATTCTAGGGCCTTGGCAATTCAACTGCAAGAATAAGCACGAAGACTTAAGAAATACTTACTACTTTAAGAAGGATGAGAAGCATATCCTGTTATTACCTGTAAAGGAAGCAAGAGGCGGAAGCGATAAAGAGGAGGCGTTAGTTCCAAGGGAGACCTTCAAGCTGTTAGTTCGGGATGCTCCAGTAGCACTAGCATTAGCTCTTCTAGAGCTAACCGAGGAGGAGAGATACTGACATTGTTACATCCACTATTACACGACTTCCAAGATGTGATGACCGACAATCTTTCAAAGGGATAATTGCCATCGAGTGACATTCAACGTGCCACGAATCTTATACCAGGATCAATGTTACCGAACTGAGCCGACTATAGATTGAAACTTGCGGAGTATGAGGAGTTGCAACTACAGGTAAAAGATCTCATCACAAGAGGGTTGCTCAGAGAAAGTAACAGTCTGTGTGCTATCGCTGCCCTAATAGTACTCAAGAAGGACGGTTCATGGAGGATGTGCATCAATAGTAGGGACATCAACAGGATTGCCATCAAATATTGATTTTCTATACCTCGCCTAGACAATCTTTTGGACTAGTTACACAGAGCCACCGTCTTTTCAAATATCGACTTACATAGTAGATATCTCCAGATCCTGATGAGCTAGAAGACGAATGGACGACCACATTCAAGAAATGAAATGATTTATAAAAGTGGACCGTTATGTCCTTCGGCCTGTCAAATGCACTCAGTACTTCTATGAGGTTGATGAATCAGCTATTCTGGGCACGCATTGAGAAATTTGTAGTCTACTTTGACGAAATTTTAGTATACAACCGATCCGATAACGAGCATTTACAACACATGAGGGCAGTGTTCGAGGTAATGCACGCAAAGAAACTATATGCCAATTCTAAGAAGTGTCACTTCATGACATACCTTGTATGCTTTTTGGGTTATATCGCGTCTAATGCAAACATTTAGATGGATCCGACATAATCAAGGTCATTGTGAGCAAAATCAATTGTCACTTCATTGTGAGCAAACATTTAGATGGATACCGCACCTCAGTCATTCACCAAGTTGAAGCAGTTTCTAGGCCTAGTGTTGTTTTATAGGCAATTCATCAAGAGCTTCGGTACCATCACCGTCCCCCCGACAAATCTTTTGAAGGGAGACAAATTCCAGTACGCAGAGGCAACTCAGAATAGTTTCAAGGCACTCAAGGAGAAGGTGACTTAGGCGCCGATCGTGTCATTACTAGACTTTAACCAACTGTTTGAGGTAGAGTGACACATCCGACGTGTGGATAGGAGCAGTGCTGAGCCAGAGAGATCACCCTCTCACCTTTTTCAATGAGAAGATGAATGATTCCCGGAGGAAATACTCGATAAAGAGTCTTATGCTATTGTGAGAGCTCTTGAACACGTGAGCCATTACATGATAAGTGAGTTCACATTATTCACAGACCACAGAGCATTAAAATTCTTGAAAAACTATAGTGAAGGGCCGACAGGCAATTTGGGTTGAGTTTTTAATGTCATTTCAGTTCGTTCTTAAGCACAAGGTAGAAAAATAGAACCATGTAACAAACACATTGAATCGTTGTCATCTGTTGATCATGTTGATGCAGACTCTAGTTGTGGGCTTTGAGATTGTAAAGAACTTGTACGAGGACAAAGACTTCAAGATATGGGAGCAATGTCAGGAAAAGCCTACCAAGCAGTACTATTGAGTTGAAGGTTACTTGTTCTACCAGAGTAAATTGTGCATTCCTAGATGCTCACTGAGAGAAGCAATTGTTCAAGAGAGCCACAGTGCAGAACTGGTAGGACATTTTGACATAGACAAGACCATTGCAATGGTGAGAGAACATTTCTTCCGACCCCAACTGACGAGAGATGTATAGTGACACGTCTGACAATGCAAGATTTGTTATATGGTTAAAAAAAGGGGACTGAATGCAAAGTTATACACCCCCTTACCAATGCCAGAGGCATCGTGGGTGGACAATAGCATGGACTATAGTGGGATTTCCAAGAACACAACAAAATAAAGATTCGGTCATGGTCGTCGTGGATAGAATTTTGAAGATAGCCGTACCATGTTACAGGATATTAGATGCCTCGCACGTCGCCAACAAGTACTTCAGATAAATTGTGAAGCTGCACAGAATACCTAGGACCAATTTCTAAGACACTTGTGGAGAACGCTATGGAGAAAACTCGACACTAAGCTTCAATTTAGTTCGACTGTGCACCCTCAAATGGAGGTAGTAAATAGGAGCCTTCAAAATTTGTTGTGATGCTTTGTGGGGAAGAATATCAAGCAATGAGATTTGATTCTTGTTAGAATAAATTTGAGTACAACCGATCCGTAAGTCAGACCACATGTCACACCCCATTTGAGGTCGTGTACAAGCACAACCCACTCACTCCACTAAAATTGGTACCACTCCTACCGATGTAAGCGATTAGTAAGGATCCTGAGAAACGAGTGCACAAGATTCAGAAACTCTACGGGGAAATAAAAAAGAGATTGCTAAGCAGAATTGTAATTAGTAAGCACAGACAAACAAAAAAGGAAAAAATATGACTTTTCAAGAAGAAGATCTAGAGTGGATTTGGCTGAAGAAAGTGCAATCTCCAATAGGCGCATTCAGAAAACTCAAACCCCGAGCAGAAGAACCGTTCAAAATACTTCAAAAATTGAATGACAATACCTATAAGATCGACCAGCCAAGGGACAATAATGTTTTAGCAACGTTTAATATTGTGAACCCAACGCCCAATTACAAAAATAAGAAACTTCGACAAATGAAGTTGAAGCTGCCCTAATCCCAGAAGACTGACACAGGACATCAGAGCCCAGTGAACCGACAAGTGGTTCAACAAGGAAAAGTCCTGGGCTGGACCAACCCTCCCTCCCGATACCATGGGGCGAGAATTATGCTCCCGCTCTTTCCTCGCTTCTTCGATTGCCTTCTATATGGGGAATTTCCTTCCTATTCTATTCTCTTCCTTTTCTATCCCCCTTTTATTCTATCCCCTTCCCATTCTATCTACCATTAGCTGTTATATTTACGTTGTTTGCTTTCTTAGAATGCAATTTTTGTTTTATGCTGAATTTAGAATCTTATCGTCATGCGTCTCTCTCTTGTTAGGGTTGTATCCAAGAATTGGTGATGCTTCAACTATATCCTGCTCCGAGGTGGTGATTATCCCGTCAAGCCCGCAATATTAGACACTTCCCTACTGCCACAGAGCGTTCCTAACTCTTCCTGCCTGTCACTCAATTTCTCGCGTCTCTCTCAGCTGACGCTCAACCTTTCGAGACCATTCACTTCTGTCGCCAGCTTGCTCGCACCTCCACTATACTGCTTCTCAACCCAGCGGGGCCGCCCTTTCTAAAACCGATCCCCTCTGTGCCTGTCTCATAGCAACCCAACCCTCCTACACTTCTCCAATTGCCGCCAGAGCCTTTTCCCCTTTCTCCCTACTGCCGTATCCCTCCCTTGCCACCACATACTGTCTACCAACGCCGCCCTAATCCCTTACACCTGCTATCCAGCCGGAGCTCATCCTTTGCGCCATCGCCATAAGGTCCCGTTGCAGTTGTGTCATTATATTTCCACTCTTATGAACTCTTGCTGTACTCCTTTCTAAATTTTAATAATAATAATAATCACATTTTCTTATTCTCGGATTATTCTGATATCACCCCAGCTTCAAAAGTGGAAAGACCATATCACTGGGCAACCACCATATCTCACATGCATGGTTCAACCCTAGGATAAAGGGCATCAATCTGCATTCTCAAATCCGTCCCAACCAAGAAGTGTTTCAAGTGCCACTAATTTAGACATATTGAAACAAATTGCCCAACCGGGGGATGTTATACTTCACCGAACAGGGAGTTGTTGAAAAAATGGACAATAACATAATAGACACTGGGGTAGATGAGGACACAAAGAAAGGATCATATTCCAACTGATGAAGGAGGAGAATGTGTACATCAAGCTGAGATCATAAGGGAGACTTCAATAGAATTCACATTAGTAGTCCAAGACAATCTTAAGTCCGAGGAATCGACACCAAATACCAAACAACCCTAGATAAGAGAAATTCAAACTTTTCATATCTATAGACTCGTTACTGAATTGTCCATATCAAGGTAGGTCTAACTTGTCAAAGTTGAGAAATTTTTGAGTAGACTATATGTTGTTGTTCAAATAATAGATTTAGCTCAGTAGTGTACCCACCATGAGATGTCCAGATAGGAGAGATGAACCACAACTTTAAAAATTGTCCTAGGAGGCTGAGGGGGAAAAAATTTCAATGTGATCCAGATCCTATCAATGAAGAATGTCTCTCCAGAGTGGTTGCTTGACACAACATTCCACATATTTCATCCAGGAGTTGATTTCTCCTCAGATACTTGTTTATCAGCTACACTATGCTAAATATGAGAAGTGGAAGAAGAAGGTTTCAAATTGAAGGGTTCGAGAGTTAAATTGCAAGAACTTATATCTATATGCAACTTCAGCTTAAGATATACCAAAAAATAATGAATATTTATTCTATCAAAATGTGCTAATGTCAGCGTCTACATGATCAATTTGTTAGGAGATTGTCATTCCTGATGCCTTCATCGAGGCATACTTGACTACTATGAGGAGACAAAGCTTCAACAGATGAGGTCGAAGCTCCCCCAACCCCGCAAGTGGCTCAAAGAGTGTTGCAAGTGATCTTTTTCGCACGACTCCATTCTTTTGCCTGAATTAAACTATTCGAGGTTTTCTCCCTTTGGAGAAGTCAACCAGCCCTCTTAAGCTACTCCTAGTTGTCCTGTTATTATATATTTGTATTTGTGTGTAATAGCTTTAAGTTTGGCATGAGTTTGTTTAGGATAGACACCAATGTTCGTTTCTCCCTTCAAAGGCTATATCAGAGGGAATGTGTGGTGCTCCGGCTGTATCTCTCTCTTAAGGTGGTAATCAACTTCCCTTATCCCAGTTCGCATTCTCCCACATCGCACTCAGTCTCAGTATCTCGTTGTAGCTACCCGCAATAACATTCTAATTGTTGTTTTCTGCAGTTCTATCCGCCCTATATCAACTGTCATCACCATTATAACCATCCATCTGCACTGCCCCTGTTGTCCTAGCCCTCCACCATTGCTGTCACAGTACGTAATGCCTTCCCTTTGCTTCCTGCTGTCCAGCCACCCAAAACAACAAACTACTATTGTTTGGACTGTCGTCCCTTGATGCCCTGCTATCGCAACTACCTTTAAACGCTACCACTTCTCTTCCACAGCCCAAAAACTGTCACGAATGGACCCAGGACTTGAAATTAACTAAGATGAGTATGGACAGTCGAAAAGTGTTGAATAAAATTCACTATATTATTTTTTTATAACTAACAATTAATTAATGAAAGAATCAATATAAAAATAAATTAAAGCAGTACAATTAATTTTACCTCATTACTGCTTGTCAATTGCTTCTATCAACACTTCCACCTCTATCGCTCATTTTTTAAATCAATTAATTAAACCCACAATATTAGTTTAAAATAATAATGAGCTAATCATAGTTAACGAATACTCATACTCCTGAATTATAATAACACAATGAAAAAGAATACAAAATACATACCAGCTAAACCCTTACAAAATCAAGAATAAAATATTTAATAACTTATGAATATGATCGCTCACGATATTTCATAATATTTAAAATGTTTTACTGTATCAATAACATGTTTATATTATTTATATCTATACAACCGTCACATGAAAACCATTTAAAAATTATACCAATTAAAGTAATTCAATATCAAAATTCTTTTTTATTTACATGCACAAATACCTTAACATTCCCTGCGAGCATCATAAATAGGCAATTACAACACAAGCATACATGCGTATGCAAGCAATCCAAATAGTAAATCTCATTTTTCTTTTACTTTCATAACATTCAATACATAATATAATAATCTATATTATAAAATTGACTAAACATATCAAAAATAGTAATTTACAATTCAATATAATCAAATAAACTTAAAAGAGGTGGTAAAATCTATCTAAACAATTAACAAAGTGTATCAGATTTAGAAGAAACCAAATTACTACTATAATTTAATAGTACAAGTACTCACTTTGATCACAAACGATTTGCTTGTGCTTAAATTTTATCACTTCTTTCAATTTAACATCTATAAATATAAAATGTTCATATTACTATATTTTTATCACATTACTTAAATATGTTTTAATTTAATTATTAATTATTGTTTTATTATATTATTTAAATTAAGTTTTCAATACTTAAACTTGAAATTTAATCATTGAATTAATATTAAATATTATTAATTTAAACAAAACTACTTTTGGAAAAAAAACCCTAACATTTCTTCCTGTCGCCAACCTTTTCTAGATCCAAAAATAAAACTTTTATAGCCTCAATCAAATGCACTTAAATTTAGCATTTAAGTAATAAACATATATATTGGGGAAAGAGCAGCGGTGGCTCCCTACGCGTCAATAATTAAAATGAAGGTACAAGGTTTGGAGGGGGAGAGGGTCCCCATCTAGAAAACACAAAAAAATACATTTGACTCACCCCTAGTGGTTCCTCTTCATCGAGTACAACACACGCAAAAAAAAAATAGTCTCCAAAATACAGGTATACCCAGAAAACCAGAAAAAAAGAAACCAAAATAAAAATGGTAATCCTGTGTGCTTGTATAATTTGGAAGTATTTGAAAGAAGACCAAAGAGAAAAAGTCAAGTACAGGAGGCGTCCTCTGAGCCGCGTCCAAGAGCAAGGACTCCATCCCAGTCTATGTTTTAAAAAAAGAGATCCTCCTATAATATATGATAAAACCAGCCAAGCCAAACAAAAAGAGGTAAACCAAAAAGAGAAAAATTAGCAAAGTCCAGTCTAACCGAAACAGTTGAAGGCCAAAACACATAAAAGTTAAAACCGAATGTAGGGGAGATTTAAGGTATCTCCAATAATGAGTCTCCGAAGAGGGGCAGTGGGATGTGTGCCAACGTGACAAATCTCCCCTGCATTTTTGGCAAGCCAATCCGCAGGAGAGTTGCCCTCTTTATGAATAAACTTCCATTTAACCTCAAGATGTTTTCCAGCTATAAGGGGCATAATTCTTTTAAAAATACCAATTAAATCCCAAAGAGGAGTAGTACCAACCAAAATATCATTAAGCATTTTTGAATCCATCTCCACCTCCAGCTTACGAAAATTGAAGACGTTGGCCACCACTAAAGCCAAAAAAACTCCCCAACATTCAACATCCAAAGAAGTTTCAGCAATAACAGGGGAAGCGAAAAAGACAAGGCATTTCCCCTCAAAATTTTTGAACAAACCCCCAACCGCAGCATAGTTAGCATGCCAACAACCATCAACATTTAATTTCACATAATTAGCATGCGGGGGAGCCCACAAAATAAGCCGAGGGACGTTAGTGGTTTTAACCACGGAGAAGCTGGCTCTTAAAGCTTTATTATAATAGGCAATCACATATACAACAACCATAGTAATAGAGGGGGGAGAGGTGTGATATTTAAAACTATTTCTGGAGTTCCAAAGAAACCACAAAACTAATAAAGGGAGGGGAAACCTCCCCCTACAGGCATCAAAATCCTTCGATTGCCATAAATAGCTAGTTAAAGATCCTCTGTGTCCAAGAGAAACCAAAATGGGCACCAATCATATCCCAAACCTCCAAAGAGAAAGCACACTCAAAGAAAATGTGTGTTATATCCTCCTCCTTCATTCTACACATAGGACATCTAGAGGCTAATTTCAGGCCCTTAAGCTTAAGAATGTCATCCAATGGGATTAACGACCAAAGATAACGCCAAAGAAAAAAGGATATAGAAGGAGATAAATATTTCTGCCAAATCCATTTCCCCCATATCCAATCACGATGTGAGTGTAGAGTGCCATAAATGAGCTTGCAGATCGAGAGAGAATTGCTTCTTTTCCACATGGGGAGATCTCTATGAGGAGTGATGGGGATTGTGAGTATATTCTTTGCATTTTGTTCCCCAACCGTAGAGCATAATTTAGGAAAATCCCAACCTTCGTTATCAAAGAAATCAAAGACTAATAAAGAGTTAAAATCAGTGAAGTGAGATAAGCCAGAATTGTGAGAAAAACCCCAATTTTCATTCCAGAAGAAAATGTTCCCCTCTCCAATATCCCAAAAAATGAACCATTTGCTGTCTCTAGCATTCACCACAGCTTTTCAAATACGAGAATCTCCAACCTTCCAAGAGACCAAGGAAGGATGGGTATTAGCATAATATTTTAATCTCATAAACCTGGCCCAAAGAGAGGAACCCAATCTAAATTTGAATCAAAGCTTACAGAGGTTTACTTCCACAGTATGCTTTAGTGCTTTAAAACCGAGACCACCAACCTCTTTAGGCTCACAAATTTTATGCCAAGTACTCCAGATTTTCTTTGCACCATTCCCCACCCAAAAAAATTTATTAAAGAGCTTCTTCATAGTACAAATAGTACTTTTCTTGATATTGAACACTTGCAAAGCATAAAAAGGAATGCTTTGGAGAACACTAGTCAGTAAAGAGATCCTGCTCCCAGTGGAAAGGAAGACATTTCTCCAATCATGCACTTTAAGTTTGATTTTATCAATCACATCATCCATATGCACCTATTTCCTTCTCCACCTTATCAGATTCACCCCAAGATATTTAAGGGGAAGAGACATTCTGAAAACCTGTAAACATAACACCCCATTGAATAATATGCTGCTTAACCTGTTTGCCAAAAAATAATTGACATTTGTCACTATTGAAACAAAGACTGGAGCAGCTTTGGAAATCCTGTAAAAGCCCATCACTTGTTTTATGGCAAGTTTAGAAGCGTTAGTAAAAATAATATCATCTGCATAAGCAAGGTGAGAGACCATCATTTTAGCTTTGTTGGAATATTGAACATGTGGATGTGAGAGTTGGAAACTGTTAAGCATCCTAGAAAAGTAATCAAAAGCTAAAATGAAAATAATAGGAGAAAGAGGATCTCCCTGTTTAATGCCCCGAGAAGCAGTGAAGAAACCATAAGAGTTTCTATTTACCAAGACAGAATAATAATTGTTGGCGAGCCATCTTTTAATCAAAGAGCAAAAACTTGTATTAAAACCTCTAGCTTTGAGAATATTGACGATGAAATTCCAATTTAAGGTATCAAAAACTTTTTTGAGATCAAGTTTGATCACCAGATTGCCACCCCTGCAATTTTTATCAAGATCCTGTAAAATTTCCTGTGCTAACAGAATATTATCAGAAATGTCACGACCTTTGATAAAGGCTGATTGTTGAGGAGAAATAAGTGAAGGAAGATGAGATTGGAGGCGAGCCACAATCACTTTACAAATGATTTTAGATATGACCGAGGTTAATGTATGGACCTAAAATCCTTCCAGTGTGATTTAACTGTAGACTTATGAATGAGAACAATCAGGGCAACAGAGAAATACTTTGCAGGGTCAACTCCCTGAAAAAAATTTTGAATAGCCGGCACTACATCCTTCTTAACAATGTCCCAACAAGAAATATAAAAAGTGGAGGTGAAACCATCAGGGCAAGGAACCTTCTGTGAGCAAATATCTTTAAGGGCATTGAAAATTTCCAACTCAGTAGGGGGGTCCGACAAAGAGAGATTGGATATCATATCTCTTTGATCCTCAAAATAATCAGAAATAACATCAGTGATAGGTGGAGTATCAGCATATAGAGAAGAGAAATAATCAGCTGTATTAAATCCAATCTGATCAGTGGAGCCCTCATCGGTAACAATCTTGATGATGGTGTTTATGTTACGGTGATGTTTGATAGTGACATAAAAGTATTTGGTGTTTCTGTCACCATTTTTAAAATGATTCACAAGCTTTCTGTCTGAGGTAATCTTCCTCAATAGAGATTTCCTCTAAAAGAGTGTGGTAAGCATCCGCAAGTTTAGACCCAATATCGAGAGTAGGACTAGCAATCACCTGAGCCTCTAAATCATCCACCTCTTGTTGGGCCTTTAGCACCCTAGAGTGAACATTACCAAAAACGTCAATGTTCCATCTTTTTAAATGAAAAGCCACATTCTTATGCAGTTGTCACAACGTAAGCCATGGATTCCCACTTCCATTAGAGACCCAAACCTATGTAATCAAGTCATTGAAAGTGGTGTGAGTAGCCCAAACATTAAGAAATTTAAAATGATAACGAGGAGGCTTGGAATGAAAAACTAAAGTAAGCAGGATCAGATTATGATCCGGAGCAGCATGATTCAAATGCTTAACTTGAATAATATTATAGTAGCTCAAAAACTGAGAATTTCCCAAAAATCTATCCAACGTTGTGATATGCAACCTCTCCGCTAAGTGTAAGGAGGACCAGAGAAACCTAAGTCATATAGGCTAGCTTCCTCAATATGATCACAGAAACGATTAATAAGATTTGTGTCAACCTTAGCACCACCCCATCTCGCTGTAGGTGACATAATCATATTTAGATCGCCTCCAACGAACCAATTATCATTTATTTCGGCCCCCATATGAGTAAGTTGTTGCCAAAGAAGGAATTTATCCCTTAAGTGAGAGCTAGCATAGATAAACGTAGCCCAAACAGAAAATAGCTCAAATTGATATTGAATGAGAACATATTGCACATTGTCATCAATGATATTAACAGTGATATCCTTCTTCAAAAAAAACCAAAATTTGTTGTTCACATTGCAGAAATGCGAATACCCCTTGAACCTCTTAATGATGCTATCTTTATGAGTTGAAACAAAAGGCTCCAAAATAGCAATGATGTCAAGTTTATGGACCCTACATAAATGCTTTAAACGATTAAAAGAGTGAGGGTCCGCCACTCCTCTAATGTTCCACACCAAAACATTAAGCATTATGGCCTATGACACCCTCCCCTCTAGCAATCCTAGAGGGTAGGTGCCAGTGCTCACCTTCTGAGTGATAAGTGACATCAGTAGTATTTGATTGTGGTAATTTCGGTAGTTCAGATTTTCTTCTCCCACATTTTTTACTGTATCTCTGAATTTGCCATTCAGATTCAAGGGCAGAGATAGCAATAGCTGATGGATCCTGCTGTGAAGAGATAATGTGAGTGAAGGGAACGGAAGAGGAAGGTTGGGCGGAGTCGGCATCAGGTAGGTGAGTGGAAGGTTCGGTTTGCAGGACAGTGAAGATAGGGGGTTCCACCAACTCAGTGACTGTAACGTCCACGGGTAAAGGCCCTAGAGCCACCGCTGCATCCCCCAAACTAGAAGTAGGTATTCTGTTAATTTCTAAAGAAGGAACAGACAAATCATTTGAACCTCCAACCGCCACAAGATCCATCGCTACAGCCTTAGCAAGGGGGTCAACCAAATCAACACTCTGCATAGATGGTTGTGAGAGTGTAGGGAGAGCAGATTTGTGTTCTCCAGGGGGCGGTCGATGGGTAGGAAATTTCCTTAATTCAAGATGTAAATGGAAACAATGCTCAGAGTCATGACCAAACATGCTACAGTGCCTACAGTAATAAGAATGTTTTTCAAGCAAAACCGACTGCCAGTAACCCGTATGAGTAGAGCCTATCCAAATATCCTCCGGTGGAGGTAAGGTGACATCCCTCTCAATTAATATTCTAGCAACCGAGGGCCTTGTGAGATTGAAGGTAAGAGCATCAAGCATTAGAGGTTTTCTGTACATGGCAACAATCGAAAATAAAATTTCATGATTAAACAAATGCGCCTTCATACAGAGTTTAAGCCAGACAGGGATAACAGGGAGCTCGGTTTTTTGGTCAAAGTCAGTTGTCCATTTAAGGACCTTCATCCAAACATCACCAAAGTGAACAGTTTTACGAGCAAAAAGCTTTGCATAGTCGTCTTCATTGGAAAGTTGTATCAAAATATGTCGGCTATCCAAGGCCCCGATCTTCCACCCTCCCGAAAATTTTAACAACTCAAAATTCTTCAAAAGAAAATCATATTTCGGCAGACCATAGAGGAATTTACCAATCAAATGAAAACGACAAGCAGTGGCGAGGATAGAGTTCTCAGAGTCGGAGAGAAAAAGCGCGTTTTTACCCCCCTTACGACCTTGAGGTTTAATGAAGCTACTATCGCCCCCAATAGCAAGAGAATCATGGTAAGATGAAGGGAAGGCAAACTTTGGAGGAGACCCAGAAGAAGAAATCCCCGCAGTGACCCCAACGTAAGTTTTATCCATGACCGTAACGAGAGGAAGAAGACGAGAGAAGAAAACCCGGGAGCGAGGGGAAAACCTAAAACGAAAAACCAGAAAGATCTCATCAGGGGGTGCCGTCGATTAGCCGCTAACATCTTCCTTCGCCATGAAAACGACCGCGGTGCCAAACCCTAGCAGAGCGGTCGTGATCATCCCCATGAAATTTTATATATATATAAACACACACACACACACACATATATATACATACATACATATAGTTTTTATTAAAAAAATTAATTAAAATATTTAAAGTTCACCTTTATATCTTCTAGCAAGAGGCCTACGCATGTGGAACCCGTGTTCCTCTGCCCGCTATCTGGCCCACTTTTTTATACGCTCGAACCTCCTACGCTGTCGCCCTTGCTTGCACGATGCTGCTTTTTTCGTTCAGCTTCAAATGCACGCTTCCTCACCCTTGTCGACCCATAACCACTCTCCTGCTATCGACATACTCCGCAAGTTTTGTAGCCCTTGTCGAGTGCCGATCGACTCCCTTGGTAAGTTGTTCACGATCAGAGTAGGCATCTACTATAAATTCTCTCAATCTCGGCTTTGTTTCGAATTGATTTATAGAGCAAACTCACCCCTCGAGTTCCCAATCCCTTGCTTCATTTCCCTCCTTTCGACTCCCTCGAGAAGATGAAACAAGGCCTTACAAAAACCCCTTCCTTACCATACCACCATCTCTCCAAGCTCCTAATCATCACCACTATCACCCGAGATGCCCCTTAATGCGAGTTTGTATGTTGCGCGTGTGTCGCATTTTTCCTTCAAGTGTGTTTGATAATAACCGCATATTTGCTTCCAGTAATAATATTAAATTTTCTATTGTTGTTTGGGTTAACTTTAGTATCATTGAGAAACACCTTGAAGAAGATAACGGGATTCTCAGATACTTAAAAAATACGCCAGGTAAATGTTTACTTTTTTAGAAAACCACAAAATAGAACATAGAGGCATACAACAACACAGACTAGGTGGGCTCCGTTATTGACATTCAGATATTGTACTTATGTCTAAGGAAACCTAGTTATGTGGCGAAGTAAGAAACAAATTGTGGTGGTAAGGAGTAGTGCTCAAAAAAATATCGAGGTAGGGCTAATAGAGTATGTGAGATGTCATAACTGAAGGGAATTTTTGAAGAGTTACAAATCCCGATAAACATGCCAATGAAATTGTCTCGTGACAATAAAGTCGTCATAAGCATTACAAAAAAATTAGTGCAACATGATCGCACAAAGCAAGTGGAGATTGATACACTTCATCCATTTGCACGTCTTTCACTCCAACATCGCAACAAATAACAAATATATTCACCAAAGGACTTTTTAGGCATAATTTTGAATTCCTTGTAAGTAAGTTGGGCATGATAGACATCTATGCTACAACTCTAGGGGTGCGTTAGGGTGTTAGATTTCTATTACTAGTATTTTCTACTTTTAGGATTCAAAATTATTGGTAGGTCATAATTCCGATTTCCTTCTTTTATTATGGGGTGTTATGGATGATCTTATTGCTTTCTTGATGTGGGAGCAATCCCCCTCTATTTATTCTATAATCTTTTTCTATGAAATTGAGAAGGAATAATTATTGGTCTCTGAAAACCTACAATTCTGAACTATAATAATTAGGTAAACATCTATATTGCACGTAATCCCATCTGTCCATGAAAGAACCAAACAAATTAGAGTAGTCAGCCACTTCATCAAAAATGCAATTTTGTCGAAGGAGATCATCATTTCAATTATCTCCAATGAAGACAAAGACATATATTAACCAAAGCTCTAGGACCTCATCTTCAAAATCTCAAATAGTAAGTTAAAAACTTATTGATATATATACTCTAGACCGGGAATGAGTTTTATTGTAGAAAAATTACTACATTGGAAAGTGAAATCTCCGGAAAGTACAAAATTAAGGATATATACTTAAGTATATTTTATACCTTTTAACTGAGGATTTTCACTTCTTTATTTTGTTTCCAGCCATTTTGTATATTTTTTGTATGTCCTTAAAGGCATCTGATTTCAAACAACAGGAAAAAAAATTCTCTCTCCCAAACCATAATACCTTCAAAGAATCAGAGACCCTTGAACTGAACTCTCGAGCAGCTCTCATCGCATTCACATAATCCATCTGCAAAGCCAGGCAGATCATGTTTCAAGTACAAAGTAAAAAGGAAATGCCTCGTAAAATCTATCAGAACTTTACTTGTCCACTGAGGGGTGAATGATACGTTCGAAATGATGATGCCTGGATCATTCCACTATCAAAACCTGGCATACAAAATATGATTTTTTTTAAAGTTTGAAAGCAAAATTCTACACAACACATACTGAATTTGCCAAGCCCTTATGACTAAAGATAGGGAGAACGGACCAGTAAGATCAATGCTGGATGAGTATATTCCACTACCACCCTTTGCACAATTTGCTGAGGGAGATGCCTTGAGAAACCACGGAAGCTTCTCTCTGAACTGTGCTGTAGATGGACGGCCATCATGCAAATCTGATTGGCGAAAACACTAAAACCACAAAATAAAATAAATTTTAATTCTAATATGTAGTTTGAAGGTAGATCAAATGCCAAAAACAAATCAAAAAGGTACAGTAGGAAGAAACAAAACTAGGAAATAAAATTATACTGTATTGTGAAAAAAAAAATTGCAAAGCTTGTTAGAAGAGTACTGAGTTTAGGGTTTCAATCTACTTACCGTAGTGCAGTCTTTGCACAACCCATCGATGCCACACGTGCCCCCATTAGGCTGACAGCATGGAAACTGTATAGAAATTCATAAAAGTTTGAAGTTTATTGCATGAACTTAATTCGTTGTCTTCCTAAAAAAAAGAGAAAAATGCAATTTAAAGATTTGTGGGTTAGAATCAATAAATCTAGATGATACCGTAATTTAGCATAAGAACATGTGTTTTTTTTTCTTTTTGAAGCACAGAAACAACATTCACACCCAAATTGGATGAAGCTCCAAAAGCTCTGGGACTCTGCTTTGGAAAGATATGGTTTTGAGCTCAAACTTGTACCAGTACAAAGGGTGGTCCTAATGGAAAACTAATTTAGGAGGAAATATTGGTCTTTGACAAATCACCTTCCGCAACTTCATTCTAGATTTATCAGGCATAATGAAATAACATCTGCTAGATGCTAGCGATTGACCGAGAGTAGGCGAAAATGTAGGGTAGAATAAAAAAATGTGGATGGATAACATTTAATAGAATCAATATGACAATATATTTTAGTGATCCCAACTACGTAATATCACTAGCATAGCTCAGTGGTGATGACCACAATAACTAATCTTCAAATTGAGTTACAATAAATTACTAATTAAATTGCNTATAACATTTGCTAGATGCTAGCGATTGACAGAGAGTAGGAGAAAATGTTGGGTAGAATAAAAAAATGTGGATGGATAACATTTAATAGAATGAATATGACAATATATTTTAGTGATCCCAACTATGTAATATCACTGGCATAGCTCAGTGGTGATGACCACAATAACTAATCTTCAAATTGAGTTACAATAAATTACTAATTAAATTGCAGATGCTGACGCAGGAGCCATCCCGTGGTTCCGCCGGATCCCGCAATTCCACTTACGTTGGATGAGCGGGGATGAAAATTCCCGTCCAGTATTTGCAATAGCGAAACTTTCCTGCTAATTAATAGCCACTAGACATGTGGGCCCAATTTTTATATTACATTTATCAAAAATAGGTTTATTTCTGCAAGGAGACTATTGGTTTTTTTTTTTTAAATTTTTAGGACAATTTTTTTTGCTTGGTAAATATTATTTAGCAAATTTTTTCCTCATGTTTTCGCTGTTGACATAATGTATCCTTTGATTTCTCTCAGGCTGTGTGTCTATAACCTAATTGAATCTGGTGATCTCTCCTTGACAAATGAGAACTTCCTCCCTCTTCGAACTTGCTGCCTCCTGCTGTTTGACATCAGAAATATGCTCTTTCTTTGCAACCGGCCAGCTGTTTAACCACCGGTTTGTATCGAATCTCAGCCACCATCTCCCCTCCTAGCTCCATTACCCATCCTACAACTAACCTGACCCATTTATGTGTTCTCCCATACCATTTGGTAACCCTAGATCGGTGTCAAAATTTTTTATTAAACACACTATATAGATAACACATAAATAAATAAAAAAAAAGATTATGAAAAATATAATTAAATGGTTTAAATGTGAAGAATAAGCTATGATTCATATATACTTCTAATTAAGGAGTCGTGCAGTGTCAGCATGTATCAGGCACGAACACATGTCAGACATGACACAGAAGTGTACAATTTAAATGATATTTTAAAAAAAGAAGCTGCGTAAAGAATATGGGCAAGACACATACAGGCACTTTAGAACAAGTTTTGATTAATTAATTAAATTTTTTTTTTAAATATTTGTATGACTATAATTAAAATATATTTTTTGTGTAAAACTTAAGAAATATTTAAATTCATATCAACAAATTTTTTATGTACATATTTAACACATAAATTTCAATTTTTGCATATATGTCCCAATAAATATATGAAAAATGTGTATTTCAATTTTAAAATTGAAAATAGTGGTATATTAGATGTGTCATGAAATATTTAGGTGGCATAAAAGAAAAATCAAAATTTGGCATTAGAAATAAATTCAGAAGGATTCAGTGCCAAAGCAGCTAATTATCATTTTATTTCTTTTAATTAAAAATTGATTAAGAGAACTTAAATCTTGATGTAATACAAAATAATGTATGCCTATGTTCATACATTTTGATTATTTTTAAATACAATTTAATTTATTTTTAAACATAAAAAATAAAATATATAAAAAATTAAATAAACTAAAACATAAAATAAAAATGGTGTCAAACGGGCTCTTTGTTTTTTAAAGTTAGTGTCATTAAATTTCATATTTTCAGCCATTTAGTTCTGCTTGTAATGTCAATACTAGTTGCAAGTTTTTCAAACATGCTACTCTTGGTGTATACTTCTTTTCTTTCTATTTCTTTCGCATTAACTCTACTCCATTTTATTTGACAGCTTTTACTCTACATATATCTTGCACAATTACGTACACAGGGGCATGGATTCGACACGATAAGAGACAAATCTATTATTTAAATTATATGACAGATAAAATAACTTGAATAAATACCATTTGATTTTTCTCCTCCATACCATATTTCCTCAAATCATTAGTAAATTAACCAAAAAAGTCAGATAAAATAACTAATATAAATAAGGAAAAATAGAATAATTAAAATAAGAAATGAAAGTCAAAGTTTAGATTATTTTTATCCATTTTTAATTCTCATTAAAAAAAAGAAAGATTTACATGTATACCACTCAATTCTTCTGACATATCTAACATTTGAACTTGAATTTTTACATACATATCACCTTTCCTATATATGAAAATGTGTATTCTACATTTTACGAGTTAAAATAGGGATATTTTTTATGCGATATAAATGATTTGGGTGGAATAAATGTAAAAATAAAAGTGTATGTGTTAGATATGTAAATACATGAAAATTTGGTGATATGTACGTAAATGCCCCAAATAAAATAATGTATGTGAATAAATTTATCATAAACCCCAAAATCCTGTCCCAGCATCGCATAAGCAGAAGTTTTCATTAGTAACATGATCAGTTGTTTTCACGTGATATGTAATTAATCCTCGTGCCGAGAAATCACGCACATTCTCTTCCTAAGATTTTGAGGCACAGATGCATAGAAGACTCTGCCACAACGTCCTCGCTATGCCTTCCTCTTTAGCCACCGCTTGCACACCCTATCGCTCATCCAAAATCTCACCCCTTTCTCTTTCTCGCTAACTTGCACCCGATACTCGCATAACTGCATCCCTTAACCTACGCCTCTCATCACTCACCACATATTTTTCACTCCCTTCTAGGCAGCTTCACTTTGTCCCTTCTTGATATCGGAGTTAACCAAACAATAATAAAAAAATTAATATTATTGTTGAATTTAAAATAAGAAAACACAATCTCACAAACAACAATATAAATAACAACAAACATGAAAAAACACTCAAAATAGGGTGGATCTCGAGGTGGTGGAGGTGATTGGCGAGGGTTTGGTTCTCCGAAGAGGTAACAAGGGTGGTGGAAGGAAGGCTTGGCAGCAACAAAAGTATGGGGTTAATCAGGGGGGTGGTGCATAGCTGTCAGGGACGACAAGTGAGGCTGCTATCCTAGACAGGGGCAACAATAAAGAGGGTGTTGGANTCCCAATTTTTATATTACTTTTATAAAAAATAGGTTTATTTCTGCAAGGAGACTATTTATATGCTTTTTTTTAAAAATTTTTAGGACAATTTTTTTGACTTGGTAAATATTATTTAGAAATTTTTTTCCTCATGTTTTCGGTGTTGACATAATGTATCATTTGATTTCTCTCAGGCGTGTCTATAACCTAATTGAATCAGGGTGGTGATCTCTCCTTGACAAATGACAACTTCCTCCCTCTTCGAACTTGCTGCCTTCTGCTGTTTGACAACAGAAATATGCTCTTTCTTTGCAACCAGCCAGCTGTTTAAACACCGGTTTGTGTCGAATCTCAGCCACCATCTCCCCTTCTAACTTCATTAACCATCCTACAACTAAACTACCCCATTTCTGTGTTCTCCCATACCATTTGGTAACCCTAGATCGGTGTCAAAATCTTTTATTAGACACACTATGTAGATAACACATAAATAAAAAAAAAAGATTATGAAAAATATAATTAAATGGTTTAAATGTGAAGAATGTGCTATGACACATATACTTCTAATTAAGGAGTCGTGCAGCGTCAACATGTATCAAACACAGACACGTGTCAGACATGACACAGAAGTGTACAATTTAAATAATATTTAAAAAAAAGAAGATGCGTAAAGAATATGGGCAAGACACACACAGGGGACTTAGAACAAGTTTATATTAATTAAGTATGGCTATAATTAAAATATATTTTTTATGTAAAATTCAAGAAATATTTAAATACAGATCAATGAAATTTTAATGTACATATTTAACATAAATTTCAATTTTTGCATATATGTCGCAATAAATATATGAAAAATGTGTATTTCAATTTTAAAATTGAAAATAGTGGTATATTAGATGTGTCATGAAATATTTCGGCGGCATAAAAGAAAAATCAAAATTTGGTATTAGATATAAATACATAAGGATTCAATGCCAAAGCAGCTAATTATCATTTTATTTCTTTTAATTAAAAATTGATTAAGAGGACTTAAATCTGGATGTAATACAAAATAATATATACCTATGTTTATACATTTTGATTATTTTTAAATACAATTTAATTTATTTTTAAAGATAAAAAATAAAATATAAAAAAATTAAATAAACTAAAACATAAAACAAAAATGGTGTCAAGCTAGCTCTTTGTTTTTAAAAGTTAGTGTCATTAAATTTCATTTTTTCAGCCATTTAGTCTGCATGTAATGTCAACACTAGTTGCAAGTTTTTCAAACATGCTATACTTCTTTTCTTTCTATTCCTTTCACATTAACTCCATTTTATTTGACAGCTTTTACTCTACATCTATCTTGCACTATTAAGTACACGGGGGCACGGATACGACACGACAAGAGACAAATCTATTCTTTAAATTATACGACAGATAAAATAGCTTGAATAAATATCATTTGATTTTTCTCCTCCATACCATATTTCTTCAAATCATTAGTAAATTAACCAAAAAAGTCAGATAAAATAACTAATATAAATAAGGAAAAATAGAATAATTAAAATAAGAAATGAAAGTCAAAGTTTAGATTATTTTTATCCATTTTTAATTCTCTCATAAAAAAAAAGAAAGATTTACATGCATACCACTCAATTCTTCAAACATATCTAACATTTGAACTTGAATTTTTACATACATATCACCTTTCCTATATATGAAAATGTGCATTCTACTTTTTACAAGTTAAAATATGGATGTTTTTTATGCGATATAAATGATTTGGATGGAACAAATGTAAAAATTAAAAAATGTGTTAGATATGTAAACACATGAAAATTTGGTGATATGTATGTAAATGCCCCAAATAAAATAATGTATGTGAATAAATTTATCATAAACCCCAAAATTCTGTCCCCGCATCGCATAAGCAGAAGTTTTCATTAGTAACATGATCAGTTGTTTTCACGTGATATGTAACTAATCCTCATGCCGAGAAATCACGCACATTCTCCTCCTAAGATTTTGCGGCACAGATGCATAGAAGACTCTGCCACAACGTCCTCGCTATGCCTTCCTCTTTAACCACTGCCTGCACACCCTATCGCTCATCCAAAATCTCACCCCTTTCTCTTTCTTGCTAACTTGCACCCGATACTCGCATAACTGCATACCTTAACCTACGCCTCTCATCACTCACCACATATTTTTCGCTCCCTTCTAGGCAGCTTCACTTTGTCCCTTTTTTGATATCGGAGTTAATCCAAAAAAAAATAAAATAAAATAATATTATTGTTGAATTTAAAATAAGGAAATACAATCTCACAAACAACAATATAAATAACAACAAAAATGAAAAAAACACTCAAAATAGGGTGGATCTCGAGGTGATGCAGGTGATTGGCGAGGGTTTGGTCCTGCCAAGAGGTAACAAAGGTGGTGGAAGGAAGGCTTGGCAGCAACAAAAGTATGGGGTTAACCAGGGAGGAGGTGCATAGCTGTCAGGGACGACAAGTGAGGCTGCTATCCTAGACAGGGGCAACAATAAAGAGGGTGTTGGACAGCGTAGACGTGGCTGTAAGAGAAGTAAGTGGCTGGATGGTTGGAATAGCAGGTGAGCAACAAATATGCACTGTCCCGAATGGTGGCAGCGAGGGGGAATAACAGTGACATCGACATCAACTAGGGATGCAAGAGACTTTAGAATAGCAAGAGGACGACTGTCCTGAGCAGCAACGGTGTGGTCAAGTGCTAGAATTGAAAAACTACAGTGAAAAACAACAATCAGTGTTGTTCTTTTAACCCCCAAATTCCAGAAATCAGATAAAAAATTTGATGAAGTCCAAAAGCACCCAAAATTTCGCATCCTCCGAAATTCAATCAAATAATTTTTATAAAATGTTATGCATAAAATCAATCGATTCCATAAAAAAACACTATGTATGATATATGTACAAATTAGGAGATATAAAATTTGGAAGTTATATGTTAATTTAAACTTATTAATTCTTAATTATCCTAATTGCTCCCTAAATTTCCTCATTACTGTTCCCTGCCGACTCCAACCACATATAACAGCGCATGCAACGGCTCAAAGGGATCAAACGACATAGAGCTTTTGGGAACTTCTCAAGTGTCACATTTCCTGTCCCCTCTCCTAATTTCCTCCCCCACCTTGTCTCAGTTCTGCTCAGCAGATAAGGTTTGCGATCCTTGCTACAGTGCAGGGGCGAAACGTGCAAACCAAATGACACCAAGAAAGCCACAACTGCATTTAAGCTTCAAAATTTCCTTTCCCTTCTCTTTTCTCTCGTGATCCCCTCTCATTTGTAGGCGGCTAGACAGCTGTGACCCTTGCGACGGTGCAAAGGTGAGCAGTGGGTCGAGCGACACACAGAGAAGTCGAAACTTGCTGTAGGGAGCTTCGGGAACAGATTAAATGGCACAAATTCCTCTCTCATTATTTTAGATTTTCATTTCCTTCCTCACATGTCTGTCCCGACGTTTACCTTGATTTTTGTGCATTTTTCATTTATGATAGCCGTCAGAGACATTAAATTTGTATCGGAAGTGTCGAAAGAGATTTAAAAGATTTCGTACGAGTTTTAGCATGATATTGGCGAGGAAGAAGTGAAAAATAAAGTGTTAGGAAGCATTAGGGAGAGAAATACACGATTTTGAAAAATCAAATTTATGCCGAGAAATTTATGTGAGATATGTTTTAGGCTAATAAATTATGTTTTGGGTTAATGCATATTATGAGTCCAAATTTTATGAATTCCTATAATGCTTATGAATTCTCAGGTTGTATATATGAGGCGGCAAACTTGAGACGAGCGTGTGGGCACTCGTCGAAGGGCTTCTCTTTCAATTCAAGTGAAATAATCTTGTGTTAATTTAAGAAAAATAATCTTCTATAGATTTTCATATAAATTATCACTAGACACAAATGCACTTAGAAATTCCTCATACTGTAAATGAATACATGCTTAAAATGTATGAATGCAAGCATACTTCTTTTACTATACATGTGATGCTATATTATATTATGATACATTGCATGTATCCATTTATAATTCATATAAGTATATGAAATGTCCATGAATGTATGCTACATATATTATGTTTTAAGAAATATCATGATTAATGTTATGGTAGATTATTACAAGAGTGCTTGCAAGTACACTATGTAGGGATATAGTATTCCTGACTTCTGATATTTATATAGGGATAAAACTTTGAACTATTGAAATTAGACAATAACAGAGCGTTAGGGAACCGTGAGTATCAGAGCGGTCATTAATAACTGTTATGTTGGGGGAAGCTCATCCTTTACCGATAGTTTATATGGTCTTTGGAGCAAAATGATGACCTCTGATAAAAGTACATGAAAATAGTTGAGCCCTAAACACTAAACAAGTGACATTACTATGAAATGACTTTACTATGATTACTTATGATAAACTGTTTATGAACATGCTTTTGGTTATACTTATGATTTCATGTTTACATGTATACTTTGCAGGCTAGATTTTTATACTACTTGCTCTATTTTTATGTTTTCTATTATACTAGCATGTTATGACTTGTGAGTTGAAACGTTGCTTTTTTTTATGTATAAAACGTCATGTTAGCCCTTATTATTTCCCGGACCTTGTTTTTGCTCATTATTCGTTCTTGTTTTCCAAGTATGAGCAATGGGAACCGGGGTGAGTAGCTAGGCGTGTATTTATACAACTTTTAAATGATAGTTTTTAGAGCTTGTATATATGTTTTGGATACGTACTTTTATTATATTAAATTTAGCAGCTCGGTATATTTTTTATGTTTTGGATATTATTTTCATACTTCCAAGTATGTACATGAATAAACTATGAAATGCAATGTATCACGTATGTTGCGGCGATTTTGTTAGACTAATTCATCACTCACTGGGTCTTGATTATATAACTAATTCTCAAATTGTCGGCCTCTATCACACCATGATTGACCCTACCAAGGGCGTTAGTTGGGGTGTGATAGTTCTGGGGTGGCTGCAGAAGGAGGGATGTTGGGAGCAACATGAGGAGGATGCGAAAGGGGATAGGGAAAATAATTACTATCTCGGGAGAGAAATACAGCCGCAACACCACTCAAACCCTCAAATACAACCCTTGAAGCGAGGACATGCCGACGACTGTCCCGATACAAAACAAATAAAAAATCGCCTCTTCAAATTATAATATAAATATATATATATGAAATGACTAGAAATGAAGGATAAGAGTAAACTTGTTGGAAATTAGAAAGAAAAATAAAATAAGTGGTCTGTTCAGCTTAGTCCCGATCATAGTACTCGGGAGCACGATGCCCACATACACGGGATCACGTGCCTTGTAAAGCTTATGCATAAGTCTTCGATGATTGAGGGAGCTTCGAACTCATTCGTCGAAACTTCTATCTACACATTGAAGGCGACGAAGCTCTTGTAACCTCAAGAGACTAAAGAATCTTTGACCGTGACCCTAGCACCTAGGCCCTAAATTTGAGGTGTTTTCCCCACTTGCAAGCGACCATCCATATCAGTCCAAACTTTGGAGGGTACACTATGTAATTGAACTGTGAGCGTGCCAAATAAACCCTAAATTGGCTTAATGGCACAGGGCTTCTCTCTACCTGAATCGGCCTAGAGCAACTGAACCAATGCAGCTAAAAAAAATGGGGTCAGTCGACCCTAGTGAACTAGGGTTACCACGCAGTAGAGTGGGGTTGTCCCATGTTAATTACCTAGTATTATTTATATGTTGCTTTTATGTTTTAGGTCATTTTTTTGTTGTGTTTTCTGCCAGGATAGCCATAGACATCAACTGTTTTTCCTTCGCTTGCTGCTCTGATTGTATCTTGTTCTAAGGTGATGATTATCCTTCGTTTTCTCCTTCTGCAACCTCCTCCTTGTTGCCAACATCCACCTTCTTACCTGCAGTCGTCCTTTAAAGTGTGCATTTTGCATTAATAAAAAAATCTATAAAAGCTACACAGAATTGTTAGAGTGATTGGCATCAGTCTCGACCTCATTAAAAAAAAGTCATAATTGTGAGCATCCCAAGGAGAAGATCTATCCAAAGCTAGTTGATAACAAAAATAGGTGGGATTACCGTCAATCATAATAGTGAAATCCATAAAGGAGAACAAGAAGAACACTTGAATCCCTTCCGTAGGGGAATGGTTCCGCTGGAGAAGAAGACATACCACAACACTTTGGGATACAATATCGATGGAGGCCTAAATCTTAAGTGTCTATTAGAAGATACAAAGATGAGGCGCTTGTTGGAGGATACAAATAAGAGATGCCTATTTGAAAATACAAAGATGAGGTATCTGTTGGACGATACAAAAATGGTATGCCTAATAGAGAATACAAAAGATAGAGTGCTTGTTGAAGATATAGAGATGACATGTCTATTAGAGGATACAAAAAATTGAGAATGAAGGTGAACCTACCGAACTTTGAGAGGAGAATTGATTCAAATGATTACATTGAATGAATGCAGAATGTTGAGCGAATCTTTGAATATAAGGAGGTGCCAGATGACGGATGAATGAAGCTTGCCCCATCAAGCTGAAGAAAAATGCTTTTGTGTGGTGGAAGAACTTAAACAAGAAAAGATAGAGAGAAATACAAGACATAATCACTTCTTGGGTGTGAATAAAAAAGGTAATACAACAACAATACACACCCCGCACTTAGGGGTGTAAAAGAGCCGAACACGAGCGAGCCATGTTGAGCTTGTGTTCGACTCGTTTATATTTCGAGCTCAAAAAGTGTGTTCTTGTTCGGCTCGTTTGCTTAACGAGCNGTATAATGAAATTTATATGTTTAAATCAAATATAATCAAAGTATAATGAAATTTATATGTGCGAATTCTGCATCTCATAATTACTAGTCAACTAGAGCTAAACATAGAGGATTTACAATGAAGGGGACAATAACATTAGCTGCGATTTGAAAAATCGGTACGTCTAACAGCTGCAAATCTGCCATATCTGCCTTCCACCGTAGAGGCCGAGTAGGGGTGTAAACGAGCCGAACACGAGCGAACCATGCTCAGCTCGTGTTCGGCTCGTTTATATTTCGAGCTCAAAAAGTATTTTCGTGTTCAACTAGTTTGTTTAAAGAGCCGAACACGAGCTGTTCACGAACAAAGTGTTCTTTTAACAACCCTAATCATGTAGCCATAAGACAATAAGGGTTTAAGCAAGATTTATAAATTATTATTTATATTAAAACATCATTTGAATCTAATTTAATAATTTTTATTNTCGTGTTCGGCTGGTTTGCTCAACGAGCTGAACACGAGTTGTTCACGAACAAAGAGTCCTTTTAACAACCCTAATTATGTAGTCATAAGACAATAAGAGTTTGAACAAGATTTAAAAATTATTATCTATATTAAAACATCATTTGAATCTAATTTAATAATTTTTATTCTATTTTCTTAATCAATATTTTACTTGGTTAAAAATTTTTGTAGCCTTGTAGTCAATTAGTTTTTTTTAAAAAACTACTTAATATATATATATATATATATATATATATATATATATATATATATATATATATATATATATATATNAAAAGCCAAAAATAAAAAAAATCTCCACAAAATAATGTAAAAGTTCTCAAAATTTAACATTTTATAAAAAATCCGAGAATGAATAACACAACATAATCATTCAAATTTCAAATTACAAAAATAAAAATCAAGATAGCAAATTTGATAAAATCTCAATCATGCCCATAAAATATTTAGGGAGAAGGAACAATGACAGAAGCCACCAATTCAAATGCCATCTAATACTGGTACAAGGATAAACAACTCCCATAAGATGCCTTTAAAACTTGAGACTGCTGCGGGAGCAGTTCCGCAATCCCCGCTTACGTGGGATCGAGATCAGGATGGAATCACATCCCTTCGAATCTTGTAGCAAAACTTTCCTGCCTATTGACTGCTGCCAGACCTTGTGGGTTCCATTTTTTTATAATATTTGAAATATAGTTAGGGTTATTTTGATTTGCAAAAATTTATATACTGTTAATTTCTAATTTTAGAACACTTGCTTTTATTTTATGTATTTAGAGATCGTTTTATCTAATTTTTTTTCCATAAATAGTGTTGCATCCTTTTCCTTTTGCAAGTTTTGCATCTGTACAGGAATATGTGGTCGATCTCCTTCAGCTCCCGTGTCTCACTACATTCATTCCATTGTTTTCAGTCAGGATAACAACCTAACTTCTCTAATCCCCTTTCACACTCCGCCAACTTCACATATTTACCCAAACAACAATAAAAACATAAATTTTATTGCTGAAATTAAAAATGGGTACAGACATGACACTGAAAAAAGAAACAAAACAGCAACATGATACCCAGTATGGCATAGTACGGCGGGATGATGCTGCATTTGGAGAGAATGCAAAAGCTATGGCAGCTGTGTAGTGGAAAGATGGTAACCCGGAGTGGAAGGGTAGCTTGTGGAAGTAACGGGTGAGGCCTATGTGGAGGCTATAGTAGGGGAGAGTGGCTGATAGGTAACCTAAGGGACGGGACAGCAAGTAGGAAGGCTGGAAAAGGTAGGTAAGGGGAGATAAAACACTGTCTCGGAGTGGGATACAACCGAAACACCACCTGTCGTCGAATGCAGCCCTTAGCAAGGGAGAAAAGGACTCTAAAGAAGGTATCTGAACATAGTAGCCAAAAAACTGCTCCTTACAACAAGGGAACAATTTATAGACTCTTATGGGAGAAGAACAGGAAAGAAATAGAAAAGGAAATCCCCACATAAAAAGAAAGAGTGAAAGAAATAGAAAAGGAAATCCCCACATAAAAAGAAAGAGTGGGGGAGACAGAATTATTCCAAAAAATAGCCATTAAGGACCTTCTAGATAGAGGAGGGCGCAAAAGGAAGGCATAGGAGGGGCGATAGTTCCACCTCTCCCCAAAGATCGTGAGAATGCCTTCCGGTCCTCTCCAGAAAAAACGACTCCTTCCTGGACCGCTCTCCCCCCTTCCGCCCTTCACAAGAAGTCGCAAGCCTCCCGCTTGGACCGCCCTGCCTTCCGCCATTTTCCAGAAGATGCGAGACTCCCGCCCGAACTGGTTGTGGGAGTTATGCTAGCCTGTTCAGCCGACTAGCGCTTTAGCGCCCCCGTAACTTGCTATATCCTTAACCCCTCCTTTCTAGATTAGATCCTAGGATACTTTCCTAGAGATATAGAATGACCTCATTTGATATCAGAACTCGACAAATTCTACAACTTTAGCGATTTATTTTCTTTACTGCTAAATATTTATCCACATTATCTAATTCATCTACCCTCACCCTTTCACCTTTCGACCACCCAAAAGCACCTTCAGATTTTGTCTGAAACACTAAAAAAGAGAGACACCATGTCGCCAAGGAGAAACCGTCACGATTTGGTCCGATGCCTAGAATTAACTAAAGAAGAAAGTGTAGTTGAACGATATTAACAATTCATTTTACTTTCCTTAAAATATTTTAGAAACTTTCAACATATAAAAGAGACACTAACCCACAAAGTGCAAAAAATTTAAACATCCAAAAACATCATAATCGGAAGACAAAATCTCAGACTAACATATAAAGTGTCTCTATATAGAAATAAATAATAAAACCAACTAAAGTCATATTATAAACTAATACCCATTAGTAGTAGTAGTCATTCTCTTGTAAACCAAATCTCTCTTATCAGACACATCAACTTAAATTTTTTCTTCTCCTGAAATAAAATATTAATTGAAATTATAAGTATGACTTAATAAGTAATTATAACCTAATATGCGTTTAATTTTTATGTTATGCATGAATGATCAAAAGAAAATACAGTTTATTTCATTAAAACTTTGAATTATCGCTCCTCATTTCGTTTTAATTATTTACAAATTTAACCTCTTTAATATTCATCATAGGATTTTTATCATACCTGAAGATATCCTAAAAAATGTGTCTAAAGTCACCCTTAACATTGCACCAAAAGATACCATAAAAAATGTGTCCAAAGAGACCCTCAAAATTATACTTGAAGGTACACCTTAATTATTTCCTTTAACGTGCATGGTTCCATCATATCCCCTACCAGTACCATCTGAGGGTAATTCTATATGACTTAATCCTTTACTTAACATTTCATATTAATTAAAATATTTTAAAATGTACATTCATATATAAGTTATTTTCTTCCAATTTCCTACGATATTTCAGACTTTCAATATGTAAGGTATAAGTGAAATACTTACTTTAAACCATTTAATAAAACAACTATGCATTTACTAATACATTAATTTAATGCATAGAAGAAAATAATCACTCAGCTTTAAAAGATCTATGAAATACTTATCAAGCCACAATACTTCCCCTAACACTTTGACTTCTCTATCATCCTTTAATTCAACTATTTGAAAAATTAAAATTACTAAAATTAATTCATGAAAATTGTTGATATGCAATTAATACCAACTTCAATCAAACAAATTTACATAATTAATGCATACAACGTATAAATCTTTACCTTATCCTTCTTTGAATGACTTGATCCACCCCTTTCTCAAAACCCAAGAATTTATCAAGTCTTCGAATCCTGATTCAAGTAAGTTTTATTTAACATTATGTGTGTGTGTGTATATATATATAATTTTTTTTGAGATAGCCCAAGGGCTAATATATTAAAAAAAAAAATACAGATAGATTGTATAAGAGGGTCCAAGCATGACACTATACCCACACGATAAACACCACATGCAAATGGTTCAAAAAAAAATACATGAGAGCTCAAATAAAATCAAAAGTGTCAAAATACGTAGTATCACGTAGCTAGAGAGCAACCCAATTTTGCCCTGCCTCTGCCTCTAGTTCCAGGAAAGGAGCCAGCTAATAAATTTGTAAGATGAGTGTCATTTTCAGTAGGATCAATGTATCGTCCAATAAGTTCCTGAGCTCGAGTCGGCCTCCATTCTTTTTCTTCCTCCTGGAATAGACCTGTCATTCCTCATCTGAAGACTGACTCACCTGATCAGTGGATTGATCTAAAGTGTGTCGGACATGTGTAGGTTGTTGAATATTAGAAGCAACTACTTGTTGTACCAACTAATCTTTTATTAGATAAAATGAACACTCTCGTGTGTCTTGACATGTAAGCGAGCCTTCTTCAATAACAGTGAGTTGTACATGCACTTTTGGATCTGTACTTGTAGTATGAGAAGATGCTTCATGGTATTACAAAGTACCATGCTCCAAACCAACAACTGAAATAGAGTGTTCAAAAACAGGTGCATAACGACTTGGGTATGGTGTTCTTCATTAGGAACTGCGGTGTTGGAAAGAGGGTCGGGTTGCACCTTATCAGCAGGGATGGTAGGTGGCAAGAAGTTTACCTCCAATCCAGCATGAAAAGAGCTTTGAACAAGTTGCTGATATTTAGCAATATCCGATCTTAGATGAGAATGCAAGCGATCACAGATAGTAGAATTGTGACCAAATATATTACAATGAGAGCAATAAGGAGGATGTGGTTCTATTTCAGCCTTTTGCCAATACCCGTTGTGAGTGATTCCAATCCATACCCATCCGGAGCTAGTTCCAATCCATAACATTATATATATATATATAAGATAAAATTTTTCAGTATTCACTCTGTTGGATAAAAGATAAGCATAACACAAAATAAAAGAGAATTCAAGAGAAAAAAATATTAGAAGGAATGATCTTGTTGGCACAATTTGATGCATTGATTAAGCTAAAAACAAAGCCATGCAGCAGCAGCAACAGCAACAAATGCAAAATAATCTACCTTACTCTTCTTCCATGGCATCAACGTCAGCTATTACCTCCACCTTTGGTTTCAGCAGTATGATCTTTGTTGACAAAACTGCAGTATGACCCTTAGCGAAAAAGTAGCCTCTAGAACTAATATATGTTCGAGGATTTGGTAACTGGTGGTTCCTCAAATAATCTGTTTTGCCCTTAGTTATCACACAAACATCAACATTGCTTCCACTTCCCAAATCAATGAAGATACCATAACATATGGCCTCACAAACAAGTTTTATTCCATCCTCCCTAGTCAAACCTTCTTTGTACTTCGATTAAAAAACAACCAATGCAGCTAGAGAACCAGAACCCATCATAGCGAATGGGAGAGTATCAGTCGAACAATGTGGATAGACTGTATGCAAATGTGGTCCAGTCACATCAACACCCCCAAGGACCAATGCATCACTAACATAACCTTGGTAGCTAAATAAGTGTGATTTCAAAAGGGTAAGCGCAGTGAAAACCCTTGATTCACGCCCAGTTGCATAGCGGTGCAGCTGCAACAGAGAGCTTACCGTGTCTGTCACGACCTTATTGTCTGCAGCAGTTCCAGCTCCACAACAATAGATGTTTCGTGCCATGTAATGAATCTTCTCACAATTCTTATCGACAACTATAGGTCCTTATGTTGCTATTGTATCAGCTCCTAGAATAACCCCATCCTAAAAAACTAAGCCAACAATGGTGGTTCCGGTCTTCCTAAAACCCGGGAGCTGTACTCCCTTCTTCACGAGCATATCGTTCCTCNCGTTAATTGATTATAAATCTTTGTAGCCTTGTAGTCAATTAGATTTTTTTAAAATACTACTTTTTTTTTTAAGAAAAGGAACAAAAATTGAAGGGGAGGATCCCATTCTATAAAAGAAAAAAATAAAATAATATATATATATATAACTTGATGAGTAGTATTTCGAGCCAAAACGAGCCGAACACGAACGAACACATCTTAGTTCATGTTTGGTTCGTTAACTTATCGAACGAAATTAACGAGCTGAACACGAGCTTCTTAACGAGCTGAACACAAGTTGTTCGCAAACAACGAGCCGTTTTGACAGCCCTAAATATACCTTTCATATAAACTACAATTTACAAGCATATTATGTAAGGCCTAAACTATCATATTTACATTTATAACCTATTTATGAGGAGGTCTATTTAATTTCTTAAAAATAGGTGATTGTGATTTTGTGATATGTTTGATGTGATTTAAATAATTTGGGTGCTATGCATGTAAATATTAGAATTTGATTGTTAGATATGTAAATACATGTAAATCAAAATTCATAATAAAATTTTAACACGTATTTTTTGCTTTTATCAAATTCCCAATGAATTGATTGGAAAACATTGGGATAATTTTGTAAATACATAAATTTTGAGTGTTATATTTTNATTCGCGAACAATGAGTAGTTTTGACAGCCCTACCCGCACTACCACGAGAATATTTTCTTGAAGCTCCATCACTTGTAGCAGATTGAACTATCAGTGGAGTGCATAATTATGCAACTTAAGTTGAAATGTGAGAAAAAGGAGACAGATGATCACATCATAACTAGGTATTTGAAAGGCTTGAAGCCCGCCAACAGTAATGTGGTCCAACTGCAACTCTATTGGACACTAAAAGACATGCAGACTTTAGCTTTGAAAGTAGATAGATAGTAGAAGCAGAGCTAAAAACCTTGTCAATCAGACCACCACCCACAATTGGAGACTTTAAGAGGAGCATGCCTCACAGAGTGGAAAAGAATAGTCAGGAGCAAGACAGAGCCACTCATAGTGAGAATAAGCCTCAAAAGAGTAGCAAACTCACTACAATTCCCACCAGGAAATACTTCAAATACCATGATTTTGGACACATCACTTTTAGTTGTCCGACGAGTCGAGTTGTGTTCTAAATCGAGTAGAGTGCAATGGAGGAAGTTAGCAATGAGGAGATAATTGAAAAATATGGTGAGTACCAACTTCCACCCAATGAGGNTGAGGTTTTTATTTTACTGGATTCATGGTTACTTAGTTCTTTAGGCAATATATATTGATACTTTATTATTCTTGTAGGCTCGTTTCTTCTTTCAACAGCTCATATCTGGAGTCAGCTANTCATCATTGACAAGTGTCTCATAGAATTTTTAACTGGGACCCAACTGTAGGATCAGGTTTGGTGCGATATGGCTCCGATTGATGCCTGCCACTATTTGCTAGGGAGATCGTGACAATATGATTGTAAGTCTCAAGATGATGCGTACAGGAACACTTATTCATTTATGAAATTTGTAAAGCATATCGTTCTTACACCTTCCGCGGAGTTGGAGGTTACAGGTGCTCTTACCAGCAAAATATCAGAAGGATTCGTTTTGGTTATGACAAAGCATAACAAGAAAGAACAACTAACTTCAAACATAGGCAAACCAAGATAGAGAGAATTTCAAGACATCCTGTTTGATAGCTTACCGCTATGGTCACCACCACAGAAATTCGAACTGCCCTCGCTTCAAATCAAGTTAAGCCAATCTTGAGTTACTTTGAGAGGATCAACAAAATATACAAGACACAAATTCTTAGTTTAGTTCAATAATCTACCCTAAGAATTTTGGACCAATATGAATGTATGAATCATTATCCAATAATTATTTTCCCGCTCTATTCTACATAAGCCATGCTCCTACCACATCAAAATGAGCATGGCTTGGTATGTTTGCCTAAACATCCATATTTACATGTATATCACTCAAATCTTTTACATCAACTCAAAAATATCACATTCAATACCTTCTTAAAGGTGAAACATACATTTTTGTGCAAAATTTTATGACAGCAAATGTTATAAATGTAAGTATCAAAGTTTGGGTGTTAGAAATGTAAATATAAAAGAATTGTGTGGTATGTATGTAAATTTCCCATATATATATTATCATTTTGATAGATTTGACGTTCCCATTCTTTATCATGAAGTTTATTTCATAAATAAAATTAAAAATAAATAAATTTCAAGATCAAACTGCTAGAGCAGTCTATAAATTCAGGTCGCGAGTAACACTAAATTTTGAAGTACCAAGTAATTAAATATTTTAATTATAAAATTTGTTTATAGTAAAATAAATTTTTTTTATTGAAAAATAAGATTTTCTAGCATTTATGAATAAATTCAAATTCTATTCCAGAAAAAAAGATAAATTATAAAAATAATATATGAATTATAAAATAAAATAAAATATAAAAACATTGGAAATGGAGTAGGCACACCACCTGATCATTTGGAGGACAGTAGCTNCTAAGAATTTTGGACCAATATGAATGTACGAATCATTATCCAATAATTATTTTCCCGATCTATTCTACATAAGCCATGCTCATACCACATCAAAATGAGCATGGCTTGGTATGTTTGCCTAAACATCCATATTTACATGTATATTACTCAAATTTTTACATCAACTCAAAAATATCACTCACTACCTTTTTAAAGGTGAAACAACATTTTTGTGCAAAATTTTATGACAGCAAATGTTATAAATGTAAGTATCAAATTTTGGGTGTTAGAAATGTAAATATAAAAGAATTGTGTGGTATATATGTAAATTTCCCATAAATATATTATCATTTTGATAGATTTGACGTTTCCATTCTTTATCATGAAGTTTATTTCATAAATAAAATTAAAAATAAATAAATTTCAAGATCAAACTGCTAGAGCAGTCTATAAATTCAGGTCGAGAGTAACACTAAATTTGAAGTACCAAGTAATTAAATATTTTAATTATAAAGTTTGTGGATAGTAAAATAAATTTTTTTTATTGAAAAATAAGATTTTCTAGCATTTATGAATAAATTCAAATTCTATTCCAGAAAAAAAGATAGATCATAAAAATAATATATGAATTACAAAATAAAATAAAATATAAAAACATTGGAAATGGAGTAGGCACACCACCTGATCATTTGGAGGACAGTAGCTCCCATTTGTGAATTTACGGCAGCAACCAAATGCTTCTGGAGACAACCATACCAGGAAGTCATCAAGCCATGAGGCAGCTGGCTTGGCAATAAAACTGGATTCTGGATTTAATGAAGCTTTTGTAATCTGTACAGGAATCAAGTTTTCTGATAATTGATTACAAGGGAAGATCTAGATAATAATGAACTAAACAGCTAAAGCCAGCTTATGTAAAAGCTTTTTGCAGGAAAAACTAGCATCAAATCAGTTATATTCATCAGTTTTACCTCATTCAAAAGAGAGTTTGAATCACAGTGGCTGATGGAGCATATCTTGTTTGTTTGATTTGATTCCAAGCTGGTAGGCCAAATAGGCAAAGGTGTATGAAAAAACTTATCAGTGAGGCTTCCTTTCAGATACAACAATGGTCTCAAAGGTCAGAAGATAAAATGAAATCAAGTTTGTTGGCGGTTGGAATAACTGCTAAAACTAAAGGCGGTTGTTTTGTAATAAAACAAGGATTCGTCGGGAAAATAAATAAATCAAAATGAAAAGTTCAATTACTAATATACAAAAAAGAAATATTTACATACAAAACACTCTATTCCTATGAATGTAAATACATAGGAAATGGGTAATATGTATGTAAATGTCCCAATAAGAAAAAGCAGGCTAGACAAATGTAGTTTTAATTCCGTAATTGGATCACATTTGATAGGCAAACATCGAGGCATAAAATATTCTCCAAATTGACGTCAAAGTCACCAATGCGTGGGGAGTACTGCCATAAAGTATATTAAGCAATCAGCTTTTTTAAGTTAAATATGACCGCCCCAGCATCGGATAACAGTAATGAAAAGAAAGAATCTTGCTCTGAAGATTCTTATCAACTTCAATAAAGTAGAAAGAAAAATTAATGATTAAAGGGAGAAGATTTTCTTCATTTCTAAACCAGTAATCATTTCAAAATAAATAACAAAATATATAACGTGGGCTTTGAAGCCAACTTTTAGAACAAAAGCTTTATCTGATAAAAAATTCACCAGAGTACTGTCCAGGAATAATTATAATGAAATGATTGTGAGCGCACCAAAATATTTGGGCTGTATATGTGTGACCAATGCGGCCCACACACTAGAATTAATATTAATGAATGATGCTCAAAATTAAACAAGAGCTCAACTTTTGATTGATTTTAGACCAAATTGATCATGATGTTACGGTTTTAGGTTTTCTAATGCACCTCTAGCATGAGAAGCTCAAAGAAACACATAAAAGATCATGATTCACAATATTTCAAGCTTTAATTTAAAAATGTTTAATCTTTTTTAACGCAAAATAATAATAATAATAATAATAAATCTCCACAAAATAATGTAAAAGTTCTCAAAATTTAAAATTTTATAAAAAATCCGAGAATGAATAACACAACATAATAATTCAAATTTCAAATTACAAAAATAAAAATCAAGATAGCAAATTTGATAAAATCTCAATCATGCCCATAAAATATTTAGGCAGAAGGAACAATGACAGAAGCCACCAATTCAAATGCCATCTAATACTGGTACAAAGATAAACAACTCCCATAAGATGCCTTTAAAACTTGAGACTGGTGCGGGAGCAATTCCGCGATCCCCGCTTACGTGGGATCGAGATCAGGATGGAATCACATCCCTTTGAGTCTTGTAGCAAAACTTTCCTGCCTATTGACTGCTGCCAGACCTTGTGGGTGTTCCATTTTTTTATAATATTTGAAATATAGTTAGGGTTATTTTGATTTGGAAAAATTTATATACTGTTAATTTCTAATTTTTGAACACTTGCTTTTATTTTATGTATTTAGAGATCGTTTTATCTAATTTTTTTGCCATAAATAGTGTTGCATCCTTTTCCTTTTGCAAGTTCTGCATCTGTACAGGAATATGTGGACATATTGTTAATTTCTAATTTTTGAACACTTGCTTTTATTTTATGTATTTAGAGATCGTTTTATCTAATTTTTTTGCCATAAATAGTGTTGCATCCTTTTCCTTTTGCAAGTTCTGCATCTGTACAGGAATATGTGGCTGATGTCCTTCAGCTCCCGTGTCTCACTACATTCATTTCATTGTTTTCAGTCAGGATAACAACCTAACTTCTCTAATCCCCCTTCACACTCTGCCGGCTTCACATATTTACCCAAACAACAATAAAAACATAAATTTTATTTCTGAAATTAAAAATGGGTACAGACATGACACTGAAAAAAGAAACAAAACAGCAACATGATACCCAGTATGGCGTAGTACGGCGGGATGATGCTGCATTTGGAGAGAATGCAAAAGCTATGGCAGCTGTGTAGTGGAAAGATAGTAACCTGGAGTGGAAGGGTAGCTTGTGGAAGTAACGGGTGAGGGCTATGTAGAGGCTATAGTAGGGGAGAGTGGCTGATAGGTAACCTAAGGGAGGGGACAGCAAGTAGGAAGGCTGGAAGAGGTAGGTAAGGGGAGATAAAACACTGTCTCGGAGCGGGATACAACCGAAACATCACCTGTCGTCGAATGCAGCCCTTAGCAAGGGAGAAAAGGACCCTAAAGAAGGAATCTGAACATAGTAGCCAAAAAACTGCTCCTTACAACAAGAAAACAATTTATAGACTCTTATGGGAGAAGAAGAGGAAAGAAATAGGAAAGGAAATCCCCACATAAAAAGAAAGAGTGGGAGAGACAAAATTATTCCAAAAAATAGCCATTAAGAACCTTCTAGATAGAGGGCGCAAAAGAAAGGCATAGGAGGGGTGATAGTTCCGCCTCTCCCCAAAGATCGTGAGAATACCTTCCGGTCCTCTCCAGAAATAACGACTCCTTCCTGGACCGCTCTCCCCCCTTCCGCCCTTCACAAGAAGTTGCAAGACTCTCGCCTAGACCGACCTGCCTTCCGCCCTTTTCCAGAAGATGCGAGACTCCCGCCTGAACTGGTTGTGGGAGTTATGCCAGCCTGTTCAGCCGGCTAGTGCTTTAGCGCCCCCATAATTTGCTATATCCTTAACCCCTCCTTTCTAGATTAGATCCTAGGATACTTTCCTAGAAATATAGAATGATCTCATTTGGTATCAGAACTCGACAAATTCTAAAACTTTAGCGATTTATTTTCTTTACTACTAAATATTTATCCACATAATCTAATTCATCTACCCTCACCCTTTCACCTTTCGCCACCCAAAAGCACCATCAGATTTTGTCTGAAACACTAAAAAAGAGAGACACCATGTCGCCAACGAGAAACTGTCACGACTTGGTCCGATGCCTAGAATTAACTAAGGAACTGTAGTCGAACGATATTAACAATTCATTTAACTTTCCTCAAAATATTTTAGAAACTTCCAACATATAAAATAGACACTAATCCACAAAGTGCAAAAAATTTAAACATCCAAAATCATCATAATCGGAAGACAAAATCTCAGACTAACATATAATGTGTCTCTATACAACAATAAACAATAAAACAACCTAAAGTCATATTATAAACTAATACCCATTAGTAGTAGTAGTCATTCTCTTGTAAATCAAATCTCTCTTACCAGACACATCAACTTAAAACTTTTCTTCTCCTGAAATAAAATATTAATTGAAATTATAAGTATAACTTTGTAAGTAATTATAACCTAATATGCGTTAAATTTTTATGTTATGCATGAATGATAAAAAAAAAATGCAATTTATTTCATTAAAACAGAATTATCGCTCCTCATTTCGTTTTAATTATTTACCAATTTAACCTCTTTAATAGTCATAGAGGATTTTTATCATACCTAAAAATATCCTAAAAAATGTGCCTAAAGTGACCCTTAACATTGCACCAAAAGATACCATAAAAAATATATCCAAAGAGACCCTCAAAATTATACATGAAGGTACACATTTATTATTTCCTTTAACATGCATGGTTTCATCATATCCCCTACCAGTACCATCTGAGGGTAATCCTGTATGACTTAATCCTTTACTTAACATTTCATATTAATTAAAATATTTTAAAATGTACATTCATATGTAAGTTATTTTCTTCCAGTTTCCTACGACATTTCAGACTTTCAATATGTAAGGTATAAGTGAAATACTTATTTTAAACCATTTAATAAAGCAACTATGCATTTACTAATACATTAATTTAATGCATAGAAGAAAATAACCACTCAGCTTTAAAAGATCTCTGAAATACTTAGCAAGCCACAATACTTCCCCTAACACTTTGACTTCTCTATCATCCTTTAATTCAGCTATTTAAAAAATTAAAATTACTAAAATTAATTCATGAAAATTGTTGATATGCAATTAATACCAACTTCAATCAAACAAATTTACATAATTAATACATACAACGTACAAATCTTTACCTTATCCTTCTTTGAATGACTTGATCCACCCCTTTCCCAAAACCCAAGAATTTATCAAGTCTTCTAATCCTAATTCAAGTAAATTTTATTTAACATTATGTGTGTGTGTGTAATTTTTTTTGAGATAGCCCAAGGGCTAATATATTAAAAAGAAAGAAGAATACAGATAAATTGTGTAAGAGGGTCCAAGCATGACACTATACCCACACGATAAACACCACATGCAAATTGTTCAAAAAGAAATACAGAAAAATACATGAGAGCTCAAATAAAATCAAAAGTGCCAAAATACGTAGTATCAGGTAGCTAGAGAGCGACACAATTTTGTCCTGCCTCTGTCTCTAGTTCTAAGAAAGGAGCTAGCTAATAAATTGGTAAGATGAGTGTCTTTTTTAGTAGGACCAATGTGTCGTCCAATAAGTTCCTGAGCTTGAGCCGAGCTCCATTCTTTTTCTTCCTCCTGGAATAGACTTGTCATTTGTCATCTGAAAACTGACTCACCTGATCAGTGGAATGGTCTAAAGTGTGTCGGACATGTGTAGGTTGTTGAATATTAGAAGCAACTACTTGTTGTACCAGCTAATCTTTTATTGTATACAATGAACACTCTCGTGTCTTGGCATGTAAGTGATCCTTCTTCAATAACAGTGAGTTGCATATGCACTTTTGGATTTGTACTTGTAGTACGAGAAGATGCTTCATGGTATTCCAAAGTACCATGCTCCAAACCAACAGCTGGAATAGAGTGTTCAAAAACAGGTGCATCCAGGGGTAGAACGGCTTGGGTATGGTGTTCTTCATAAGGAACCGCGGTGTTAGAAAGAGGGTCGGGTTGCACCTTATCAGCGGGGATGGTAGGTGGCAAGAAGTTTACCTCCAATCCAACATGAAAAGAGTTTTGAACAAGTTGCTGATCTTTAGCAATATCCGACCTTAGATAAGAATGCAAGCGATCACAGATAATAGAATTGTGACCAAACATATTACAATGAGAGCAATAAGGAGGGTGTAGTTCTATTTCAGCCTTTTGCCAATGCCCGTTGTGAGTGATTCCAATCCATACCTCATCCGAAGCTAGTTCCAATCCATAACATTATATATATATATATAGATAGATAGATAAATTTTTTCAGTATTCACCATGTTGGATAAAAGATAAGCATAACACAAAATAAAAGAAAATTCAAGAGAAATAAATATTAGAAGGAATGATCTTGTTGGCACAATTTGATGCATTGATTAAGCTGAAAACAAAGCCAAGCAGCAGCAACAGCAACAACAGATGCAAAATAATTTACCTTACTCTTCTTTCATGGCATCAACGTCAGCTACTACCTCCACCTTTGGTTTCAGCAGAATGATCTTTGTTGACAAAACCTCAATATGGCCCTTAGCTAAAGAGTAGCCTATAGAACTAATATATGTTCAAGGATTTGGTAATTGGCGGTCCTCAAATAATATGTTTTGCCCTTAGTTATCACACAAACATCAACATTGCTTCCACTTCCCAAATCATTGAATATGGCCTCACAAACAAGTTTTATTCCATCCTCCCTGGTAAAACCTTCTTTGTACTTCGATTCAAAAACAACCAATGACGCTAGAGAACCAAAACCCATCATAGCGAATGGGAGAGTATCAGACGAACCATGTGGATAGACTGTATGAAAATGTGGTCCAATCACATCAACACCCCCAAGGACCAATGCATCACTAACATAACCTTGGAAGCTAAATAAGTGTGATTTCAAAAGGGTAAGCGTAATGACCAAAGAAAAATATGTTGAGATTTTCATACCTATTTTATATTATTATTGATGATATTGCGCTTTAAAGAAATGTATTTTTGATGTTTTGTTGCAGGAATGATGAATTAGGGTCATTGGAGCACTATGCAAAATGAGCAAATTTGGAGCAAAAAAGACCAAAATGTGAAGATTTGAACTAGCCCGCCGACGACGCCCTTGACACCGCCGACGGTGAGATTTTCCCGAGACTACAGGACAAAAACTCTCTAGAAGCCCCCCGAAGGCGCCATCGACTCCGCCGACGACGAGATCGACGGTTATGCCTACTCAAGCTTTGGATGAGGCCAAATTTTGAAGGGATGCTTAGGCAACTCTTGGGAAAGATCATCTATAACTTTAAAAGAACATTTTGGCCGAAAATAGAGGAGTCTAAGGAGTCTAAGAAGAGAAAAAGAAGTGCTAGAGTCATTAGAGTGTAACAATTGTGAGGATTTCTTCGAGAGATTGTAAGAGAGGAGGGAAAGTGAGATTTCTTCTTCCTTGCTACTTCGAAGAGAAATTCTGTGTGCTGTAAAGAAAGAAAGAGATTCAGAGGAACTTCGAGGAGTGTTCTTGGGGAGAAATTAGAAATAAGTTATTTACTTGTTGTAGTTTGTATGACTTTGATTTTATATATGAATTCTGAGTTTTGTTGTGTTTTTCCGATTAGTTTTGAGTAGTTTTCTCTGTTTTTCTCCTTGACTCGAGATTTGTGAAATGGTGATTTGAATTGGTGAAATCATGAAAATGTTTAAGAAATTATGATGATCTTTTCACTTAGATCTTAATTTACTTTCAATATGGCCAATTGATTTGTTAAAATATGTTAAATTTTACAACTAAAGTGAATGTTACATCCAAGATTTAGGGAGGTCAAAGCCCTTAGAAGTTAGGTGCAAATAAATAGGAAAATATTATTATCAGGCGAAGAATTGGAGATTTTAGAGTGACAGACTAAAACTTTCAATTCGGTCCTATCGTTTGGGTGTTGATGTGTAGATGTTAGCCCTCAAGTGAGGGGAACGTGGGAGCTCTGAAGTGAGAGCCGATATCCTCCCAACCTAGCCTCAGAATCAGTAACCAAGCATAGGATTAGTCAATGTTCTTTATGCCTGGACCAAAGGGTAAAAAATATGTATGCTCCTATTTGACACAATATAAATTGAACTAATTCATTTTATCCATTCACTATAATTTAGAATAGTTATGCTCCTATTTGGCACAATATAAATTGAACTAATTCATTTTATCCATTCACTATAATTTCTGTGCTCCTATTTGGCACAATACAATTTGAACTGATTCACTTTATCCATTCACTATAATTTCTTGGGAGAAAGATGCTTTCTTATATTGAATATCACATTTAAACTCTCATTAGTATCATTCGTTATTTAATAGGAGAAGGATGTTTTCTTATATATTGAATATCACATTAAAATCTTTATTAGTACAATTAGTTACTTTCTTATATATCGAATATCACAATTACACCCTATTTTCTATCATTAGTTACTTATTAGTTATTAAAATTATCTATGAAGGATGCTTTCTTATATATTGAATATCACAATTAAACCCTACTTTATATCATTAGATATTTTAATGCTTTCTTATATATTGAATATCACAATTGAACCCAACTTTATATCATTAGTTATTTATTAGTTATTAAAATTATCTATTTATTTCAATTGCCTATTAACTTTATATCATTAGTTATTTTTAGTTATTAAAATTATCTATTTATTTCAATTGCCTATTAGTGTTATCATTAATTATTTATTAGTTATTAAAATTATCTATTTATTTCAATTGCCTATTAGTGACAATAAGCCAAATTGAACGTCGTTCTTGTGATTAAAGTTTTGCTTTTCTAAAGTCTTAGTCCGTAATTCTAAACCACTCCCTGTGAGATCGATATCTATGACTCCATTAGAGCCCTATATTACTTTAGCGATACATATACTTTCGTTGACAAATTTGACTTTAACATTATTGAATATTATAATTATATATCTTAACCAAATCAGACACATCTATAAAGTCGCGATCAAGTTTTTGGACACCGTTGCTGAAAATTAAATCTTCTAGTAGCGTCATCAAATTCTTGTATTTGCTGATTACAAAAAAAGTCGGTCAATTCACGCCCAGTTGCATTGCGGTGCAGCTGCAACAGAGAGCTTACCGTGTCTGTCACAACCTTAGCGTGTGCAGCAGTTACAGCTCCACAACAATAGATGTTTGGTGCCATGTAATGAATCTTCTCACAATTCTTATCGACAACTATAGGTCNTAAAAAAAATACCATATAAATTGCTCAAATTGATCCTCCCCCTAATTCGCATGCTCCTCCAAATTATGTTTCGAATTTGAAATCATTAATTGTCAATCTTAATTTCAATAAACCTTGCCGATAATATTATTAAACACGTCCACATATTATAACACACTCATTTAACAATATAAATGAATTAATTTATTAAAAATTTCAATTATACCTTGCAAACTTTCAGCCTACCCTAACTCACGCGAGCTTAGTAGCAGAGAGCTTTCCCCTTCTTCTCCTTAGGTCTCTGTGCGACCCAGAAACACAAGTAAAGATCGCTGGCTCTCCTTCCCCTCTGAAATGAGGAGAAGATCTCCTTCCTCCTTTTCTTCAGCTTCTTTTCCTTCGCACTGCACTAGCAAGAAGCTGAAGTTTCCTCCTCGATCGCTGTTCAGTCAAAGTATGCCTACGACGCTGCTGCCTCCCTCTCCTTCCTCAGCCTTTGATTCGACACAATACCGAAATTTCTTCTCATTCCTCTTCCCCTTCGCATTACCCAACACTACACAGTGGCCATGCTTCCTCCTGCGACTTCTTCCTTCTTCGACTATGGCATGATAGCTTCTCCTCTCTCGATCTCTCTAGCAATCTCTCACTCGCTTGTTCGTCGAATAAGGTAACTATTAAAAATCATATGTTATGATTCCTCGAGAGTTGCGACTATTTTAATTGCTAGCACCTTTTTATTTGTTTCATTATTATTATTATTATTATTATTATTATTATTATTATTTTCTATTATTACAAAAACACACTGTCACAACCGTACACGGGACTTGTAATTAAAAAAATGGGTACAGATGGTCGAACAGTGAGAACTAAGCTTTCTATATTCATTCTCTACAAATAATATTTTACAAATGAAAGAGTCACTAAAAAATTTAAATTAAAGTAGTCTAATTAAATTAACCTCATAACAAGTTGTCCGCGTCTTCTATAAATATTGAATCTTCTACATTCATCTTTTAATCAACTAAAATAACCTAAAGTTAGTTTAAAATAACACTAAGCTAAATAAAGTCAGTGAATACTCATACTCCTAAGCTACAATAATACAAGAAAAAAACAAAGTAACATGCATGTCAGTTAAGCTTTTAATAAATCAATATAAATTTTTGATATCTTAACATATCTATATCATATATATCTTTACAACCGTCACAAAAACATAGTCTAAAAATTTGTATCAATTAATATACGTCAATGTTAATATCTTTTTTTCATTTACGTGTAAAGGTATCTTAGCATTCTCACACTCTTACCATAAATTGATAACTCTATCATAATCAATCACGCACATACAAGTAATCAATATAAACATATTATTCGTGTGCTCATCACATTCAATTTAATACACTATATATAACATATACCAATGCATAATTGTAAGTATCTACAAACAATCATATCAATGTGGCCACAAAAAAAAAACATATAAATCAAAATAAAGCATGCACAAGTATCATTATCTGCTAATACAAAGAGAAGACACAAAATAATATCACAGACAGAAATTACGAGTGTTTACTTCGATGTCACTTAATTAATTATGTGGTTTGTCTTGACATTCACTCATTTAAAATTGGAAGCCTAAGATAAATATGATATAAAATTTATTTAATTTATTATTTTCATAAACTATAACTTTTTATTATTTAAGTTTTAAATTTTCATCATTTTATTTTATATAATCCTATATATATATATATATATATATATAGACACACACACACACACATGCATATATGCATAAAATTTTTGTTAAAAATTATTATTATTAAAACTCACCTTTATAACTTATTTTGGTCGAGCCCAGAGCCACAAGAGAAGGAGCTTGTCTTCCTTCCTCTGTACTAGGGATGCACACGCCTTCCTCATAGTCACCTTCGACTCCCTCGATCGCAACTCAACACCAATGCCGACTCCTCTGCTACGCTTGAGCCCCCTACACCGCTTCCTCTTCTCTTCTACGATGGTCGGCTAGGTCGAGTGCCTTAACGTATAGAGCTTCCCTTCCTCCCACAACCTTTTTTTTTTTGCAAGCACCGTGCCGCTACCCTAGCCTACTGGACGAAGCAGGTAAGTCGACTTCAACAATTTATAGAGCGAACTTCATCTCCTTGCTGCATCTCCCCACACTTCGGCTTGAACGAATTGTTGCTTCCACACCCTTTCTTCAGTTTCTGCCTCCTAGCCTGATCTTCCTCACGACATCACACAAACAAAGGTATGCCAATGCTTACAATGAAAAATATATAAAGGGAGATCTACAAATACAATAAAAGCTCGTCACATTTGAAAGAAGACAACCCAAAGATGCCATACTTAGCCATAATGTTGACTTGAAAGACTGAGAGTTGGAAATTAGCCCCTTTCACCATAAATTGTCTAGTGATAAAGAACCAATACCCCAATGATTTAAAATTAAATTTCTGAAAAGAGATAATAATTTTGGAGTGAAGATAGATTTACTAAATTTTGACGATCATATGAATCCACATTCCCTGCTTTTTGCCGCCTGCCCCCCACCTTCCTGCTTACTGCCACAATCCCCTCCCACCTTCCTACTGCTGCTGGCAGCCTTTCTGTAGGTTGTCGACAGCTCCTTCCACCTTACTGCTTTTTTCCGCCTACCCCCACCTCGCACCTTGCTGTCGCAATCCCCCTCCCACCTTCCTACTGCTGCCGCAAAAGCCCTCCCAACCTCTTCCACATGCTTTCCACTACTAAACCTAGCTAGCATGTCTGCTTGCTACTGTTACCTCCACCCGCCTTCCGATTTTGGTGTTGTCACTCCCCACCAACCCCTACTATTGGTCATCACAACCCCAACCAGCCGACCACGTTGTTGTCAAGCTGCAACCCATCACTTTTGTTCTCGCCCTAGGGGTTGTTGGTAGTCATTGTCGTTTTGTTCATGTCACAAGTGTCGTTGTTGCAAACTTTTTGATTTTTTTAGCAATATTACTGTGTTTCTGTTTGAATTTAAGTTAACTCTGTACCAATTGATATCAGAGCCAACCAAACCATAATCTTATTTTAGGATTTCCTAGCATCCGACATACCCAAGTCAAAAGAAAGGGATAATGATCTCACCCTTATGGCTGGACTCCAGGAACCTTCTATTTCACAACCAATTGATAATACTTGGAAAAGGATTTATTGTCTTACAAGATGGCAGCACTCACTCCATCACAGGGGAAATATTTGTGTACATGATACGCACGCAGAGTTGCGTGTGTAATAAAACCGCAATAACCTCCACTTCGCGGTTATTATGGGGTTATTGGGAGGTTATTGAAGTATTAATTCCAATAACCTTCACGAGTTCTATTTCGATGTTATTCATAGATTATTATGTGGGTATTGCGGGGTTAATGGAGTAAGCACGCAGAATTGCGTGCGTATTACGAATGCAAAAATTTACCCCATCACAGAGAGTAAATGTCATGATTAAAATTTCCATTAACCGACCTTATATACGGTTTTTTTAATTTTCCATAATTCAGTTACCTCTCTCATTTCTATTTTTCAATTCACTTGTGACAACCACTGTGATTGTATGTTCACTCCAACTTCAAACGTGTGCATCAATAAACTGATGGGACCCCTTTTTTTGTCAAGCTGAGTTTGCCTTCAACAGGCCTTTAAAGTCAAAGTACAAGGAGGAATGGATCAAAAGAAGGATACAGACACGAACACCACAAAACTTGAATTCATGTACCGTTCACTTTAAGTGAAGCTTTAGAGGAGTTCTAGGGAAGAGCCAATTATATATATTATAANACTGAGTTTCTGTTTGAATTTAAGTTAACTCTGTGTCAATTGGTATCAGAGCCAACCTAACCATAATCTTATTTTAGGATTTCCTAGCATCTAACATACCCAAGTCAAAAGAAACGGATAGTGATCTAACCCTTATAGCTGGACTCCAGGAACCTTCTATTTCACAACCAATTGATAATACTTGGAAAAGGATTTATTATCTTACAAGATGGCAGCACTCACTCCATCACAGGGGAAATATTTGTGTACATAAAACGCACGCAGAGCTGCGTGCATAATAACCCCACAATAACCTCCACTTCGCGGTTAATTATGGGGTTATTGGGAGGCTATTGAAGTATTAATTCCAATGACTTATAACCTTCCAATAACCTTCACGAGTTCTACTTCGATGTTATTCATAGATTATTATGGGGGTATTGTGGGGTTAATGTAGTAAGCACGCAGAATTGCGTGTGTATTACGAACACAAATATTTACCCCATCACAGAGAGGAGATGTCAAGATTAAAATTTCCATTAACCGACCCTATATATGGTTTTTTTAATTTTCCATAATTCAGTTACCTCTCTCATTTCTATTTTTCAATTCACTTGTGACAACCGCTGTGATTGTATGTTCACTCAACTTCAAACGTGTGCATCAATAAACTGATGGGACCCCTTTTTTTGTCAAGCTGTTTGCCTTCAAGAGGCCTCTAAATCAAACTACAAGGAGGAATGGATCAAAAGAAGGATACAGACACGAACACCATAAAACTTAAATTCATGTACCGTTCACTTTAAGTGAAGCTTTAGAGGAGTTCTAGGGAAGAGCCAATTATATATATTATAATGTGGACAAACCCTCATAACCTAAAGCTGAGCCAATTTCTCAAATAAATTGTCTCAATGACAAAATGTCCTTGTGCGCTATTGATTACATTCAAACTAATTGCATCGGAAAATACAAGCATAATCACAAACTATTTATGTAAGCGGTCGGATTAATCAGTACCTATAGTTGAAGCCTTTGACAACAAAATAAAGCGGTGGACCAACTCTGAGATAATTTGCAAGGTCATCGAAGTAACCCTGCAGTAAATTAACACAAAAAGTCACACAAAACAAGTTGGCAGCTTCAAAAAATTTCGATCAAACAAATCATTAGTGGCATGACCAGGAACCTGAAGATAAGAATCTCTGGGAAGGACAATCTTTTGCTCCAAACCAGCTTGAAGCCTTGTACAGAGTGCCTATCAAGTATTCGCTTAAATATTTCAAATGTAAACAGAGTAATGACATAAATATTCAAGTGAAAAAGATTGCACTGATATATTTGATCCACTAATTTAAAAGGATTTCACCAGAATTTTGTATTGCATGAGAACTCTTGTGGTTTAGTGGTTATTTACGATATGAATATTATTGTGGATTGTTATATATGTTGGAATTGTGTTATCTCTACCGTCCCCTTAAAAATTCCAAACTCCCAAGTTGATAAATTACAGAAGAGTTAATTAATTATTTGTGTGTGTAGCATTAATTTCATCTCACTATTGCATGGCAGCCAAAATGGCGAGTGAGCTACATTGTCGAAAATTGGCAAACAGTCATGTAATTAGATTAACTAGGTAATTAAGATAAATTTAATTAATTTACCAGATTATTTATAAATTCAAATATATTAATAATACATACATACTTTTGTATATAAATTTGATCAAGATAAATTATAGAATTTTATAAAAATTGTTTGGAAAATTATCAGGGAATGAAAAAAATGGGATATATTTTAAAATAAGTTTCAATTTGCCTCCTTATTCCAAATTGGGTGATACTAAAGTTAACCCACAACAACACGAAAACCAAATATTATTAATGAACCAAATGAGAAATTACAACCGGACAACTAAAATAGGAAATATTAACAAACATGACACATAAAATCTAAAAAATACAACAAATGACAACACAAACACAACAAGGGTGGATCTCAGAGTGATGGTGGTGATCGGCGAGGATTTAGAAGGTAGCACAATGGTGGACGAGGGTGTGGGCAAGTAAAGAATAGCATGAGAACAATTTCCCGAGCTCCAGACAGCAAGCATGCAGCGGGTATTAATGTAGATTTTAGAGTTTTAGGATCATCTACTCCCGTACCAAAATTAATGTCGTGTTTATTGCAATTTTAGATTTCTGGAATCCTTTAAATTCTTGTGTAAATATTAGAGCATCCCCTGAAATCAACGTCAAGTATGACCTCAATACAATGAAAAGTGTGCAATTGACGATACACCAACACCCGGGTGTAGCGTCAAATATGTCAGAGTTCCTAGATTACGGACAGATGCGGACAGATGCGGACAAATATCGGGTCAAGTGTCACACAGATAGGTCAAACGGCTCACCAACATCTAGTACCTCTCACGATCAATTGATTCACCTGCCTCTGTACAAAGCTTGATCTTTTGATCAATTGGAGAGACTGCAAGTTTGCACCCCCCTTATATCTGTCTATGTGAGAAGATTCAGTCCATACTTTCTTTGGGCTAAGACCATCCTCTCAGGGTCATGGGCAACTTCAATCTCAAGAAAGTATCTGAGTTGTCTCAGATCCTTTACCTCAAATTGCTTCTCAATCTTCCTTTTAGTTGAACAATCTATGTCTCATCCACACCAGTGCTGATTATGCATCCACATACACATCAAGTATGGTAGTGTGATATTCATGTTATCGAAAGAACATCATGTGGTATGCATTGATCTGCTGATATCTAATGCTAACCATCGTTATTCTAAACTTGTCAAACTAGGCTTGAGGAGACTGTTTCAAGCCATATATTGACTTCCTGATCCTACACACCTTGCTCGTTGTCTGGGATGTACTGAATAATGGTGGTATCTCCATATATACCTCCTCTGGAGCTCCCCATAAAGAAAAGCATTCTTCATATCCAATTAGTGTACTCTCCATTCACCATTTACTGTCAAAGAAGTCATTATCCTCACTGTGCTCATCTTCACGACTGGTATAAATGTTTTATCGTTGTCGGTATCATATGTCTGACTATACTCTTTTGCCACTAGTCGTGTTTTTTGTCTCTCCACATTCTCTTCTGGAGTTTGCTTTACCATGAAGATACGCTTGCATCCAACTGTCTCCTTCTTTACTGGTAGTGGTACAATCTCTAATGTTGGGTTTTTCTCAAGAGCTCAAAGCTATGTATCGTGGTTTTCCACTTCAGATCCTCTTTAGCAACCTGATTACAATTGGGTATAGAGACAGAGTCCAATGATGTAATGAATGTTCCATGCAAATGCAAATGTGAGACATTAGAATAAGAAATAAAGTTAGCAATGTCAAGTTCCAACCCAAAATGATCAGGAAGATGCCCCACATTGCTGTAGAAGGGTCTTCCTTAATGTTGGCGGTTTAGGAGTGGACGGAGGAGGAAAAATATTACCTTGGAGTTTTGAATTGAAGGTGAATGGTGTAAGTGTCTCGAGACTTGGTAAAGATGGGGACAAGAGACTTGTTGGCATTGCAGAATTTGTTCCTCTAGTTTGCTTCCTCCGTGTATACACCCTTAACTCACCTTCTGCCTAAATTCCACCACCTCTGAGGAAATATTTGTGTACGTAATACGCACGCAATTCTGCATGCATACTCCATTAACCCCGCAATACCTCCATAATAATCTATGAATAACATCGAAATAGAACTCGTGAAGGTTCTTGGAAGGTTATAAGTCATTAAATTATACATCAATAACCTCTCAATAATCTCATAATAACTACAAAGAGGAGGTTATTGCGGGGTTATTATGCACGCAGCTCTGCGTGCATATTACGTACGGAAATATTTCCCCCACCTCTGTGTCAATCTCCTTGATTTTCGTCTCCTCCGTTGATTCATGCCACATCAGAAGACATGACATTGCTCCTACTTGCACTACTCTATCACCATTGCTACTCTCTCTTGTTTTATATCTTTAGTGTCTGTTCAGTCACCGAAGGGTGAGTTCGCCACTAGAGTGCAGTATGGTTCAAACTCTTTGAATTACACATACATACTCACAAAGTGTATCATTTTAATTGGTCTTCAACAGGCATAATCTTTCTGAATAGCAGAATAGCCCACGTACACACATTTCACAGCTCTGGGATCGAACTCCCCTACAGATGGTATGTTATCTTTTACAAAACATACACATTCAAATACCTTCAATGGAAGGATCTCACTACTATCTCCTTTCAATTTTTGATAAAGAGAATTTCACTTCAGCACTCTTGAGGGCATCCTGTTAAACAATTGAGCGACTATCAACACTGCTTGGCTCATAAGTGTTGTGGGATATTCATTGTCATCATGATGCTCTGGGCTACCTCTAAAAATGTTGATTCTTCCTCTCTTCTACTCCATTTTGTATTGATGTGTATGGGCATTTGGTTTAGTATCGTGTCCCTTGAGCTGACAGGTAGTCCCCAAATGCCTTCACAACTGCATTATATTGAGTATAGATTGTCTTGTGAAAATTTTTAAAGTAACCACCCACTCTTTTTTTCATCAGGTATATTGAGATAACATGAGAAAAGCAATCAATAAACATAACCAAAGATCCATAACCATTCACATAACTAGTTGGACAATTTCCCCATACATCAAAAAGTATCAAATCAAAAAACACCAGCATTCCTATTTCTAGAATTGACATGAGAGCTCTTAGTAAGCTTGACAAACTCACAAATATCACATGCTCGTTTCTTCTTATTTGTCTTTTCATAAATAGATGGATGCAACCGACTCAGTGAATTAAGACTAGAATATTCCATACATCTGTGATATAGCAGTAACGCATACTTGTCGTTCCTTCTAGATTCTCCTATTATAGCACTTTCTACCATGAATAACAGAGCTGAGTTCATCCCCTCTCCAAGTATTATAGTCCACTATACCACGTTCCAGTCTCAAGTGTCTAACTCCTACCTTTCTCTAGGAAGATCAACAACAACAGCCTTAATCCCACTATGTGGGATCAGCTACATGATTCCTTTTTCTCCATTGTGTCATATTTAGTGTCATAATTTCATTTAGTTCTAATAAATTAAGATCATTTTTTTATACAATAAGCCTAAGTCTTCCTAGGCCTACCTCTGCCTTTTTTAACATAAGTCGAATCTAAAACATCTACTCTCCTAATCGGATCATCAGATGGTCAACATTTAATCTAACCAAACCATCTAAGACGATTTTCTCTAATTTTTTGTCACAGGAGCTACACCAACCCTATCACGGATATATTCATTTCGCATTTTGTCTCTAAGTGTAAAGCCACTCATCCACCTAATCATTCTCATTCCGGTGACACTTAACTTAGTATTATGCTTCTCTTTTAAAGACCAACATTCAACGTTATAGAGCATTGCAGATCTCACCATTGTCTTATAAAATTTTCCTTTCTGTTTAAGTGGTAATTCTCTATCACACCAAAGGCCCGAAGCATTCCTGCACTTCAACCAACCAACTTGAATTCTACTATTAACATCCCCATCTATATCACCTTTGCTTTGAACAACAGACCCAATATATCTAAATCGTTCACACCTTTTAATAATTTGATCACCTAAAGATACACTTTTGTCACTAGAGCTACTACTACGAAAATTACATTCCATGTATTCAGTTTTAGTTCCACTCAAATGAAGGCCTTTAGACTCCAATGTAGACCTACATAATTCAAGTTTTTTCTGGACTTTTTCTCTCGTCTTATCCACGAGAAGGATATCATCAGCAAAAAGCATACACCAAGCCTAGGTTTTTTCTCTCGTTTTATCCACGAGAAGGATATCATCAGCAAAAAACATACACCAAGGTACTTTCTCCTGTAAATTTCCAGTAAAACCATTCATAACTAAAGCAAAAAAATATGGGCTTAAAATCGATCCCTGACGTAATCCAACAGAAATAGGAAAATATTTGGTCAATCTTCCTTTAGTTCGAAGATAAGTAATAGCTCTAGTATACATATCTTTAATTACTTAAATAAAAATCCTATCAACACATTTCTTCTGAAGAACTCTCCGAAGGATATCTCTTGGAACCTTATCATAAGCTTTTTCTAAATCAATAAAAATGAAATGTTGATTCTCCTTATTATCTTTGATCTTCTCCATCAAACCTCTCAATAAATGTATAGCTTCTATAGTAGGCCTACCCGGCATAAATCCAAGTTGATTATGAGAAACCATTATAATACTTCTTAACCTATGTTAAATTACCCTAACCCATAACTTTAAAGATTAACACATTAACTTAATTCCTCTATAATTTTCACACTCTCGTGCATCCCCTTTATTCTTAAAAATGGGGACCAAAATACTCTTTCTTCACTCCTCAAGCATCTTTTTAGTTTTTAAAATAATATTAAAGAGTTTTGATAAGCTAAGAAACTTCCAAATTTCCTAAATATTTCCACACTTTAATTGGGATATCATCAGATCCTACAGACTTTCCACCATTGGTTTTCTTTAAACCCTTGTCAACTTTTTTTTACTAATGTGATGATAAAATTGAAGCGTTTTATTATTATTAACGATTTTAAGATCACTAAAGTTGATCGTATTTTCAGAAACTTCATTAAAAAGTTTATCAAAATAACTCACCCCCCATATTGAATATCTTTTTCAAAGAAAAACACTTTTTGATTTTCATCTTTAATACACTTTACTTTTTTTTTGTTTGTTTGACTAATTTATACATATTTTTCACCCTATTTAGTATCTAATATATTATAAAAATCATTAAAAGCAAAATTTTTAGTATTGCAGATTGTTCTTTTAAACTTTTTACGGGTCGTTTGATTTTTTCTTAGTTCTCTAAGTTTTTACATTTAAACCAATTTTTATAACATAACTTCCTAGATTTTACATTTTCTTGCACATTATTATTTCATCACCAACTATTTTTATTTATTTTTTTTTTAATTCTCCAAGTACATCTTTTGCTACTGTTTAATAGTGTTTGTTACTTTATCCCACATAGCATTTGTTTCTTCATGAACATCCCTAATTTAGAAATCTTGAATTTTACTTATTTAAATAATTTTATTTGTGTCTTTTAGGTTCTCCCATTTAATTCTGTGACGATAAGTCCTAGTCTTATTTATTTTACAACTTTTTCATCTTAATTCTAGAACTAATAAACGATTGTATGTACTTAAATCCTCATTTGGAATGATCTTACAATCTGTACAATCTCGACGATATCTTCTTTCCATAAAGAAAATAATCAATTTGTGTTTTGTTAGAGCAATTCTTATAAGTAATAGGATGTTTATCTCTTTTTTTGAATAAAGTATTAGTAATAACAAAATCATATTCTAAAACAAATCTAAAAGAGTTTTACCTTCTTCATTAGTTACTCCAAAACCGTAGCCACCATGAATATTTCTAAAATCTTCTACCACTCTACGAACACATGCATTTGATTCTCCTCCAATAAAAATTCTTTCTTCAAAAGGTATCATTTGTATTAAGTTTTCCAAGTCATTCCAGAATTTATCTTTAGACTATATCTAAACCTACTTCTGGAGTATAAGCACTTATAATATTAAAAGTTTTAGTATCAATGATAATCTTAAGGGTTATAATTCTATCTCTAAGTCTATTAATTTTTACGACATTATTTTAAATTCTTATCTATAATTACACCTACAACATTTTTAGCACGACTCTTACCAGAATACCAAAGATTAAAGCCTTAGTCTTTTCTCCAACTCATTTAGTTTCTTGAATACATAAGATATTAATCTTTCTATGAATAATAATATCAACTAATTCTATTAATTTGTCATTTGAGAGTATCAATACTCTAAGATCCTATCATAATATTAGTTTCATTAGTTTCATGGACTAATTTCTTTACCTGCATCCTTCCGTAATGCGAGAACATTTGCTTAATTAACACTACACCTAGGCGCTGGTGTAGCGGCCTTTGCACACTTTGTCACTTCTAGGGGATAACCTAGCACTTACACAATGGTCAAAATGATTCATGTTATGATTTTTTCAACAAATTTTACGCTGGTTGTCGACTACCTAACGCAAACCTTCATTTTTCGCATCTGGGCTTGAGACCGACAACGATAGTGTTAAAAACAATGTATTTTAACTGGAGAATAATAACACTAATAGATAAGAGGTTTACTAGAAAAGGAGCATGCAAAACATTGACCAATGTCATATGATTGGTACATCTCACTGTACCCTTACTAACTATAGGCTACATTGTACCATGAACAGTCTGTATACTCTTTGATATTGTTAGATGAGTATGATGATTCTATGGTGGACATAGGGGCAAGAGCGTGTGTGTCACCAGTATCTTTGTTGAAGCAAGCATAAGTGGCAATGTTACCCCTTGATATCGATGAATTTGAAACCTCACCAGTTCCATCTCTTGTTGCCTTCTGTTTCCTCCTTGACAGCTCCACACTCATGATCCTCACTAGTAATGATCACATATGTCTCTCCGACGTCCTCTGCTACCATTAAATTTTCCTAGTAGCCCCCTCTTTCATTTTTTCGACGTCCACGACCACGATCACATTCTCCATCTTCTCCACATTCATTTGTCTCCCTCTCCTTGGTGGTTTAGGACATGCTATTGAGATGACCAACTTCACCACAGTTGCAGCACTTGCGAGTCTCCCCCTGGACACCTAGCGTACTTGGACTCGCAGCATCCAATGCTGATCGTGCACCCAAAAAATCACTCGGCTCAGAGTGTAGCTTCATGCGACCATCCTCCTGTATCATTGCAACAATGACCTCGTCTAGTGCAGGAATAGTCGCATGGGCTGGATCGATCTTCTCTAATCAAAGGTTGGGTTTTGATGAGCCGGAAACCGTCTGACCCTCATTTGTACAAAGGTCTCTCTCTTCATGCACCTCAGATTACCATAGCTTATATGTATATTCTTCTTATTCTCTCTGTACTTGTCTATCAAACCTCTCAATAAATGTATAGATTCCATGCTAGACCTGTCTGACATATCCAAACCAATTATGAGAAATATTTGTATCACATCTTAACCTATGTTCAGTTACCCTCTCCAATAATTTTAATGTGTGACATATCAACTTAATTCTTCTATAATTAACACACTCTTGTGCAACCCCTTTATACTTAAAATGGGGACCAAAATATTCTTCCTTCACTCCTCAGACATCTTTTAAGTTTTTAAAATAATATAAAGAGTAGTTTCACTTTAATGAGTATATAGTCAGGTCCTATTAATTTTCCACACTTATTCTCTTTAAAACATCCTCAACCTCTTTTTTACAAATACGACGAGAAAAATAAATATTTTATTATTATTAAATATGTTAAAATCACTAAGAACGATCGTACTTTTAGAAATATCATTGAAAAATTTATCAAAATAGCTCACCCAACTATGTTGAATATCCTCTTCAAGAAAAAACAGTTTTAATTTTCATCTTTAATATACTTTACTTGAGTTAAATATTTACTTTTCTTTTCGTTTTGTTTGACTTGGTTATACATATATTTTTCACTTTATTTAGTATCTAATCTCATATAAAGATCACTAAAAATATAATTTTTAGTGTCAAATTGTTCTTTGACTCCCTACAGGCCAGGTTATATTTTTCTCAATTCTCTAAGCGTTTACATTTAAACAATTTTTTATAACATAACTTTTTATATTTTATCTTTTCTTGCACATTATTTTTCTACCAATAGCTATTTTTATTTATAGAAAATTTCTTTTTCATTCTCTAAGTACATTTTTTGTCACTTAATAATGTATGTTACTTTATCCACTTAGAATTGGTTTTTTCATGAACATCTCAAATTTTGAAATTTTGAAGTTTACTCATAAAAATAATTTTATATATCTTCTAGGCATGTCTATCTAATTCTATGACAATGATTCCTAGTATTCTTTTTCTTACAACTTTTCATCTTAAAATACAAAATTAATAATCAATCTTGAGTATTTATATTATTTTTACATTCTCGACGATCTATTCTTCTCATAAAAAAATCAATTTATGTTTTATTAGATCTATTCTTATGAGTCATAATATGTTCATCTCTTTTTATACATAAAGTATTATAAATAATAAAATCATACATTAAAGTAAAATTCAATATGGTTATACCTTCTTTATTAATCACTCCAAAATTGTTGCCACGATGAATGTTTCTAAAATGTCCAACTATTATACCAACATGTCAATTTAAATCTCCTCGAATAAATTTTTTTTCTTCAAGAGATGTCATTTGTATTAATTCTTCTAGGTCATTCAAGAAATTTTCTTTAGAATTTATATCTAAACCATACTTAAGGAGCATAAGCACTTATAACATTAAAAATTTTAGTATCAACAACAATCTTAATGATTATAATTTGATCTCCAATTCTATTAATTTGTACAACATTATCTTTCAAACCCTTATCTATAATTACATCTACATCATTTCTAATGTGACTCCTACCTGAATACCAAAGTTTAAAACCTAAGCTATCAATCTTTTTAGCACTTTCTCCAACTCATTTAGTTTCTTAAATACATAAGATATTTATCTTCATATAAATCATAATATCAATTAATTCCATTAATTTATCTGTTAGAGTATCTTCTATCGAAGAAAGAGCCATATGGAAGCAATGTATCATATTTTGAGTTATTTGAAGAGTGAATCAAGAAAAATGTTCACATTCAAGAAGAATGGTCATGTAGATATTGAGGGCTTTTGTGATTCTGATTGAACAATTTGTGCTGATGACATACGATTCACATCAGGATACTGCATGATTGTAGGTCGCAACTTGGTCTCGCGGAAGAGCAAGAAACAATCAGTTGTAGAAATATCAACAATACAAGCATAGCACGGGGACATGACATTAGAAGTTCCTGAGATAATGTGGTTGAAAGCCTTGGTTGAAACCATAATGTATCAGGGAACTCAAATGAAGTTGTGGTGTGACAACAAGTCGGCAATCAACATTGCTAACAACCCTGTGTAACATGATAGAACCAAACATGTGGAGATTGATAGTTTCTTCAACAAGGAAAAACTGAATAACGGATTACTGGAGCTATGTCATGTAGCCACTGGAGAGCAAGTAGTTGACTACTTCACTAAGGACTTAGCTCATTAGATTTGTCTAGGTTATGTGATAAGATGGGCTTAGTGAATATCTTTTGCCCATCTTGAGGGGAATGTGGAGATTTGTATCTAATGTAGTGTACTTTCTATAAATAGATGAAGTTTTTCATGAGCAATCAATTCTTTAGTTTATTTTATAGATTCCCAGATATTGATATTCCTGTTTTTGCTCTTCTCAGGGAAGCTAGAGATAATTTTGCTTACATGTAATTGTAACTTTTAACATTTTTTATATGATTTGCAAAATACAAGTTTCAAAGGATAAAAACAGTAGTTAATGTGCATGAAAATGACTACAGATCTTAGAAAATTTCTACAACTTTTCATTTTATGTGATTTATGCATTTGCTATTTTGAAGCATACTATAATTTGCTTATGACTTGCTCTTTCGTGAATTTACATTTGAATTCATATCACCATTCTAAACCAAAAATGATTCGGAAAATTACTTACTGATGGGTTTCTATATCACTTCGAAAAATGGTGAACAAAGTGTGTAGTAACTGTATAATTGCCAAATGCAATGCTTGTCGTATCAAAATTTGGACATCAATGGCAAGATAAGAGGTTGTGTAAAATGAAATAGAGACCACAAAATTGATAATATTAAATGTCAAATGGGCATAATATGAAAACCAGGAGCAACAACTCCAGGGAAAAAAAAATTCAAATAAAATTGACCATAATAATTACAATAATTGACTTACAATACTAAAAAAAGTAGCTGCAGTGAAAACAGCAATAACCACACTTTTAACTCCAGGAATAGCAAGTATCGGTGCATGGAAATCCTGCCAAAAAAAGAAAAAAAATGATGTGATATTGCTGTCTTTTATATATCATTTCATTAAGTCGATGTGCTTAGTTGGAAGTAATAAAGGCATAAAAAAATAAATCAACACTACAGACAACACTAATCCATTCAAATATATAATGTTGCCAGCACTCCAACAAATAAAAGATTGAAGCAGATGAAACATTCTTTGCCACTCGCAAAAAAAAAAATACTTTATTGTGTCAGTCACACATGGTAGCTTATATACAGGATTTAATCTGATTTTTATCGTTTCTAGTCCTTACTATCATCAGATAGTGACATTAACCAATTATGAAGAAAAAGGATATGTTCCAATTTATGTAGATACCTTTATCTTCTGAAGCCAAATGGCATGTTTGATAAAATTTTAAGCTAGCTCAAGTCCCTAAGCTCGACCAAACAACCTAATTTGGCATCTCATAAGCCACTTCTTTTTAAGCCCCGCTTATCATGGCTTCAAGCTTATGAAAATGAAGAAAAAAAAAAACTAATTCATGGTTGGATTAAGTGCTTAGCTTACCATATCGCATGCAGTCTTTTATGTTTATGCAAGGCTTAGCTTAATTCATTTGTTTATGTTTATGTTTCTGTAATTAATGTTAAAATTTTTCTGCATAGCCTTTCTGAAGTCATGCACCCATAATCATATGGTTAGCGTTTTAAGGCAATTCTGTATTGACCTTAACATTTGAACCACAAGCCCACTCAAACAAATGTCATGATGATGATTGATGATGGGCACAATTTCATGAAAAGATCAACTTAGAATGCCTTATTTGCACGGAAGGATTTACTTATTTTTTAGCCATTTCATACCATTCCAATGCTTTAAGGATGTTGACATTGTCACAATCCGGCCCGAAAACTTTGAGTTAATCAAAACGGGAATGGACAGACCGTTGATCAAGGAAATTATTTCTAAATTGTAATATTAATTCACAATAACATCCAATAATACAGAAGTAAATATATTCTAAACAAAACACATAAGTTCATCCAGTCTACTACAGTAAAACAAGCAATACCATAAAAGTAACAAAACATAGAAATAAATAATAGCTTGCTACCTATCATCAACAATCCCTCTACTCCTATAAACAAAGTTTCTCCAATAAATCATCTCAGTCAAGAAGATATTTTCCTAAAAGAACAGCTAAATAAATTAAGTAGAAAATAACTTGGTGAATAATTATCACTTTATTATACATTAAATTTTTATGTAAATGCCTAACATGATGACTCAAAGGAATACTTTGATGAATCTATAAAATAAACTTGGCATTTTTCATTTTATAAAAATTTTATTAAAAAATCTTAATCAACTATATTTTCATTCCTTTAATCAACTACTTTTTCCACTTCTTTTTTCTTTTAGAAATTATCTCAGAAGTACCGGTAATAATTTTTCTATTTTATATCATCAAAACACAACACTGCTCATTTTATAGCATAAAGGCACAATCACATTTCATTTTGTGCCACAAAGAGAATCATTTTCATTTCATTCTCTTTTAATATGCAAGAGGACAAACGCCCGCTACTATTTCAATAAGGAGGTGATTCCAGGTAGATTTAATAATTTATCCTTCATTTTATTTATATTTTACTTCTAGTAATTTTTTATTACTTCAGTTAATCTTTTTGAAATTTTTAATGATTAATTCTTAAAAAAATAGGGATTTTGACGAGGAAGTTAAGGCAGAGGAAACTGAAGGGAAATTTCATGTAATAAAATTTATTTTAATTATTACATGTAATTGTCCGATTTAATTCTAAAATGTTACCTAATTAGAAATTAGTAAAATGAAGCTAATTTAATTATGATATAAATTGCAATTAGAAAAATAAATAGATAGAATAATTAATATTTATAAAG
>JXCR01144000.1:110260-131352 GCA_002079205.1 Phalaenopsis hybrid cultivar
AGAGAGAGAGAGACAATCCAAAACCAATTTGTTCCTATAGGTGCACCCGATAAGCTAGACTAATTGAGATAAAGAACAACAATTTCAGATGTCATAATAAAGGTGGGTAAAAGTGTTTTATTTTACAATAATTATGTTTATTTAATGTTTCTCAACTTCTATTTTAAATGTAAAATTATATGTTTTCTTTGAAAAGTTAAATACAATAAATATAAACAAAATATAATATATTCATGCATATGTGAGTCACCTAAGGATAGTACTGACAGTTAAATGCAATGTACCCGTGCACAAAATAAAAATGATAGTCTTACTTTATGGTGGGTTGGAAATGGTTAAATGTATATTTTTTCTAAAGGTATATGTTTAGACGGTGACTCTTGATTATGAAAAGTGTAACCTAAATAAATGAAAGAAAATTGAACTATTTTCTTTATCTCTTTTACAGAAGTTTTTTACTGTTGACGCACGTCTGAAAAAATATTATAAAATGAGAATTATTGTAATTTAAAACCATATATCTACCGAGTAGTTTTAACTCAAAACCTTAACTACTAAGATTTTTACAGGAAAACATTTGTAAACTAGATGAACCACAAGGAGTACGTGTATAGGCGTCATGGAGCGCAAGCTAACAGGTATGATGAGTTTGTTTTTATTTTCTGTCAATTGTAAATATTAAAAACAAATTTATACCAACTTACAAACTTTAAATTTTATATAAATAATTGTTCTTTTGTGTTTTGGATATTATTTTTTTAAAAAATGAAACTGTCCGATTTTTTCCGCCCGACCGTCAGTTCCTACCTTGATAATCCAAGCTCCCAGGTCAGGTCGTGACATTTTCATTGCTGTCAATAACCCTAAACCGCCTACTTCCTCACTACCCTCGCACAAAACAAAACTCCTGTTGTTCTATAGTCCGTAACCCATCCAACTCACTATCCCTCGCTGCCATAACCCTCCTCATCGTTATTGCTACTATTCCAGACCTTCCGCCTCGCTACCACCACCGTTCCAACCCCTCTTTTACCGTTTTAAGCAACCCTAAAGCCCATTCCAATCACCAACCACCACTCCCTGATCAACTAGCCAACTCCCATCACCCATGAATCAAACCTTAGTGTGAGTTTGTGTTTTGGTGTATTGTCCGTGTCAATGTGTGTTTGATTGTACCCGCATATTTGGTTTTTTCAATAATAATATTTGTACTCTTATTAACATTTGAGTTAATGTCAGTATCATTTGTTATCAAAGCTAGACTAACCCTAGTCATATCCTATAATTTCTAGCATTCACCAATAGCCAACCCCACATCCATACAAAAATTATTCCCTTTGCTAATTTTTCAAATTGGTAACCTAAAAATTTTCTTTCCCACTTTGCATCATCCCTATATACTCACTTTCCCAAACCCAAACCCAAACCCAAACCCAAACTAAGCCAACGAAGAGACGATATCAGTCCTGTTTGGGAGGAAATTCTGCAATTTCCTCAATGAGAAATACACAAAGAGATGCCCAAGAGCTTTCTAGTAAAATCCTCCAATTGCAATAGAGGATGTAATGAATCCCTTCCACAGGGTAAATTCCAGAGATGAAGAATCACTACCCGACAATTTCTCATAAAATATCAGAGAATCCAATATTTTGAAGTAAAAGTAGATTTGTCATTTTTGAAGGCCATATGAATCTGAACGAGTTCATCAAGAGACTCTGAACAATGGAACATGTCTTTGAATACCAAGACATTACCACTGACAGAATGGTGAAACTAGTCGCGAGCAAGTTAAAGAGACTTTGTTGTTCTGTTGGCAAAATTTAAAGCACTAAGCCAGTGTGAGGGAAAAGGCAAGGTCACTACTGATCCAAAATGAAATGAAACATATAGTGCAGGTACATACCAATTCATTACATACAAGACATTCAAAACCTAGCTTCAAAAGTGGAGAGACAATATAACAACCCCTGATAAGAGAATTTGAGGATTTTCAGATATAGTCTACTTCCCGAGTTGCCCCTATAAAGTAAATTCTGACATGTTAGAGAAGACTTTTGTGCCACTTCGAGATAATTATATGAAATCATTTGAGTAGTAAAATCAGTTCAAAAGTGTACCCACCGGCTGATGATCATACATGATAAATGAATCACAACATTGGATTTTGCCTTAGGATTTTTATGAAAAAATCCTAAAATAGGATTCAGACTCTGCCAAAGAAGAAGAGGTCTCTCCTGTGTGGTTGCTATTGAGGGTTGCAAAGTCTATCATGGATTTCATTCCTGAATTGATTCCTCCTTACAAACTTGTTTACAAGATACACTCGAATGAGTATGAGAAGCGAAAGAAGTCAATTATAAACTTGTTTGCTCGATGTTTGGTTCGTGAGGACACCCAACCAAATGCAGCTCCAGCTCAAGTTGTGTCAAAAATGAATTGATACTTATTATATCAAGATTGTTTTAGAATGACAACAGCTACAAGATTGACATATCGAGTAGTTACAGTAATTCCACCATTTTTAATGTGACGAGATTGGCATCATACTATGAGATAGAAGCTTTGATAGATGTGGTCTAGAAAAGGGGAGCATCTCTCATTTCCAACACAAGATGCACATGCACAAAACTTCCTGCGACCCGAATTCCACCACTTGGACTGATCAATCTAGAAAATAGGAGAGTCAATCGGCTCCTCTTAGGTTTGGCGCGTCCTTTCAACAGTAGGCCCACTCATAATTATCTAAGGAATAGATATTTACTTCATGTGTTTTAGGTCTTCAATTTTTTGTGAGTTTGTAGTCGAGACAGATGTCACATCTTCAATTTTTCCCTACAAGGGTTATATCGAAGGGCAAATGGTGCTCCGACTTTATCCCGTTCCGAGGTTGTGATTCCCTTCCAAGGGTTGAGTGGTGTTCCAACTGCATCACATTCCCAAGGTTGTATTTATCACAACTTTCCCATCCCCCACACTCCTTTCCAACTTGCTACCGCCTTCCTAGAAACCCCACCTACCTCTCACTCCTCTTGTTGTCATGCATTCCATAGCCCTTCATCTTCGTTATCACTCACTATCCCAACCCTCCGCTTCGTTGTTGTTGCTACTCTAGACGTTCCAACTCATTTCCATCATAATTCCAAACCCTCCTTTGACATTTCCAGCAACCCACAACACACCAACCACCTATCACCACTCCTCGACCACCTAGCCAGCTCCCACCACCCATGGATTGAACCCTAGAGTGAGTTTGTGTTATGTTGTTGTATTTCCCATTTCAGTGTGTTTTTGGTTGCACCTGCCTATTTGGGTTTTTAGTAATAATATTTGTATTCACATTGTTATTTGGGTTAACTTTGATATCAAGCATATTACATCACACATGTCATCACATTTATACTTGTCATCATAAACATTTCTCTTAAGTAAATAATAAAATGTCCTCCTTGATTCAACACAGCTCAATTCTCAAATTAAAAGCACCAAACTCTACCTCAAACACTTGGCTAAAATCAGGAAGTGCTAGAACAGAGGTCTAAGTAGCCTATCTTCAAAGCATCAAAATTCTATGCCTCATTTAACAAAGCAAATCTATTTGATTTAAGAACCACCATGAAAGGTTTCACAATTGACCTGATTTTTTTTTTTAATTTTCAGTAGAAAAAAAAACAATCCATGAAATAGGTGTATCTAAGTAAATGACTAAGATTTGGGGCATACCACAATAGTCTCAATCTTTGTTAAGTCTTTAGGCCTGTGGCTGAAACAATGTATCCTAAGATACACATCTGCAATGTAAGAAAGTAATATTGTTTTCCAGTGATCATACAACTTCACTGTTCGAAGAACAACAAAAAACTATCATAAATGATATAAATGCTTCTCCTTTGAAAGTAAAATATCGACCAAGTATACAATCACAAATTTTCCAATAAAAGCCTGCATAAAAGTGTTCGGTGCATTGAACATGCCAAATGGCAGAACTGTTACTCATACAATCTCTCATGTATTAAAATTTATCTTCCAATCATCCTTTTGTCTTATCATGACTTTGTGATAACCACTATGCAAATTAATTTTAATATAGCTAATTGAGCAAACCGTCCTATCTCAGAATAGGAAATCGATATTTGATGAAAATTTTGTTCACAACCCAATTATTTATAGCATCACCAAAGTCAGTTCCACTGGAGCCTCTCATAGCCTATAAAAATATGGCATGAGGAACTAAAACTCATTTCTAAATACTAAACACAGTTGACTCTTTGAATGGCAAAAGCACAATATGCTTTTCGACTATGATAAATGAAAACGTGTTCTTGTGGCCATAATGAAGTGGACCCTTATCATAGGCACATCACACCATACCTGATTCGCCGGTTATCTTTACATGAAAATTCTACTAGAAATCTTTTGTCGAAATTGATCTCGTTCCATTTCTTCAACCAAATCAAAGAATATGATTGAGAAAACTTCTTAATAGTAAGTATAATTTTTCACCGTCTCTTTGGATCACATTATCACAACCACCTCTATCTATAATGAATATGCATTTTTCCCTTCACAGTGCAACAATATACAAAATATATGGTGCCTAAGCCACTGTTGATCCTTCTTATCGGTCTAGAGAGCTTGTCAAACCACAAGTATCTCGCTGTCATCTGCAAGTAGCTAGGTACTCTCCTATCTCCTCCTCTCTTGGGTCTTCACCCTGCCTCCTCTACTGCACCCTACTCAATAAAAGAAACCACTTACTTATTTGGGCAGTTAAATGCAATGTGCCTATATCTATGACACTTGAAATACTTCCTAGTCAGAATGCTTTGAGGATGTTGACATCAGATCAATCCTCTTTTTCTCGTGTGTTGGCTTCTCCTCACGAAGAATAGGACTTGGGTCTCGGGTGAGTACGCTCTTGATGTCTAATCCAGTGGTCGAGTCTTGTTTGAAGGGTAGTGTGGATTTTATTTTGTTGTGATGTGTTGCTACATTCAAGACTAAATTTTGGACATCCTATAAAATCCCATAGGGTTGTAAATGCAGCAAGTTGCCAATTGTCGGTCTAAATCCTCTAAGATACTAGGCTAAGGTGTTCTCCTTGGGCTTCAACAAATCACATCTTATTATAAGTTGCTCAATCTCTATTATATACTCCTCTATTGAGAGGACATTGGTCTGTAAGTGATAATGTTTCAAGAATATGTCATGTATGTAATGTGTTGTGCTGCATCTTTTACTTTATCTTGGACCCAGTAATGATCATACATTTCCCTCATGCTAACAGTAAACTTCACTTTCCTATCAAATGAAACTTCCTTGCACTTCAAGTCTTGTTTCATGGTTTAGAGCCACCTAATAAACTCAACCAAATCCATACGACTATCAAAATCAAGCAAATCAACCTTCACTCCAACTTCCCTCTCTCCCCCCTTATACTCATGTCAAACCAACACGACATCGACTTTTCATCGCTTGAAACTTTTGGGTGAAAAGAGTCTTCGTCATCTTTCTCCCTTTGAATGATCACCATTGTTAATGTGGATGACTTTACCATACGATTCTCTGTTGCAATTGAATGATTTTCCGCTAAATATACTTCATAAAAAACTCATGAATACCTCGTTGAGGATTTCTTCTAAGTGGCATAGTAACTTACTCCTCATTTTAAGGCTTTGGATGATGTTGGATTGTATTTCAAGGGTTGGCCGACAGTCCAGTTTTAGGTGTTTGGTATCGTGATGAATTTTTGGAGTAGGTTGGAAGGTTAGCATTTGAAAGTTGATGTTTAAGGCTAGGAATTGAGGTAGAGATGGTTAGGGCATTGAGTTGGTGGAAGGTTTAGGTTATGTGAATTTTAGGTTTTGGAGATGGAAAAGAAACAAATCCCTAAAGATTTAGAGTTTGTTGGGCTCTCATATCAAATGACACCATTCTAGATTTTATAGAAGATGCATGCTAATATAAGTGTTGGGAAAGTTATAGGGTAGGTTGAAAGCATGGATAAGGGCACACGACAAAGATTTGAAAGGACAAATGCAGTAGGTTGCTTTTTGGAAAGAAAAAAAAAGTAGAAACAAAAGGGGAATATGCTATTCTGTGAGGATATGTCGTCGACAGCATTCGACCACCTAACTCATTCAAGCTACAGGCCCATCACTTGAAAGAGAAAGGTTATAGCACTCCTAAACTGAGAGAAATGATGAAAGGAAACTTGAATCATCACAAAACTATGCAAAACTGTTCAACTAGTTCCAGAATAAAACAAATATAGTCACAACGTTGTGGGATCGCAGGAGTCCGCACCTATCTCATGAGGAGAAGTGAAATTTGTTATTTAGGATGACTATAAAAGTTATCATTGAAGTGAATGCAATGAAAAAGAAAAAATAAGGTTTTGCCAAACATAACTATAGGGAAACAGTTCTCACCTCCATATAACGCACAAGAAAGCCTGGTTTTCTTTGGAGAATAACTGCAAAATTTTTTATGAAAAATATTCAGAAATTTGAAAATGATTTATACAAATCTACAAGATAATAAAGGCATAAGCTGGAAGCCTGTACCAAACCTCTTTCAGATCCAACGGATGATGGAAGTTTAACGCATGGAAAACAGTCGATTTTATTATCATCAGTCCTCAAAATGTCAAATATGATAAGCGCAATAAAAGCTGTAACTTGCAAAATAAAGTTCAGAAAAACAGCCAACGCTGCAAGAGAAAAAAAATTTATAGGTTCACATTTTTATGTTGATAATGGCCTACGAAAAACAAAAACTTCGAGGGAGAATTTCACCAGCAAACATAGAGAAGACACGAACAGCAGGCATTGGAATAAAACTTCCAACAGCAAAGGCAATAACTTCAGACAAACTGGCCAGGGTTATAGAGGGCCCAACTTCCACAAGTGCATTGCTTATTCTCCTATCTAAGGACATATCAGTTGCTTGGCGCTTGACAGCATGCACAAGAATACACATATTATCCACTCCAACCTGCGACGGATATGCAAAAAAAAATATAGACATTAAGAGACTAACAGGAAGAGCAAAAAAGCATATAATAAAAATTGAAAGGAATAAAATCAGTAAAATGAAAATGATAGAAACGAGATAAGTTTCCACAGAAATTAGGGGATAAATAATAGATTTTATTCCGCAAGTACCAATTTAAAATCAAACACTCATGAATACATAAAAGATAAACCTACGATTAGAAAGGTAAGCAATTCTCTCACAAACCCTAACCCTAAGATTCAAAACAATAATCACATAATTTAATCTTAAACATATTAAGCTCTATTTATACCCCACAATAATAACTAACAAATGATTAGATTTCACTTACAGTCTTGCGCCTAGCACAAGTCTTCAAATTATTTGGCAAGCTCAATGCCGACTCAATGGAGCACGAAGCGGACTATGCCGTATACGTCGTCTAACATTACTCTCCAGAAAGAACTATTGTTGGATCAAGTCATATGACTCCCACATAGCATCATAATCTGGTATGTGAATTTGAGAAGAGGCAATCTGCAACAAAGGCTTGACTCCTTTGAGAAGAGGCAATCTAGACGAGTCACCCGTAGCCAAATTGATGACTTATTAAATCAAGGTAATGGAGTGAATCTCTTCCGCCACGTGAATTTCACGGATAAATAACCTCTATTCCAAAGATTTGACATGAAATATATGAGGAGCCAAGATTTTAAAGTAACGGTGAATTTTACATATTTTGACGGTCACTTGGATTCAGATGAGTTTATCGATTGGTTTCTGACACGCGTCCAATTTTTACACTTTTTATACTTTAATTCCAACAATTTTTTCACTTAAAATATACAATTTTATGCTTTTAGAAAGTTGAAATTGCATTTTGCAGGTTACAGAAGGACTAGCAGGCAAAATCAGAGAGAAACAGAGATATATGAAAACATTCGGACCAGCGTAGCGACGCCTAGATTTGTCGTGGCCACGCCGCTTGAGTGGCGCGGTCACGCCATTTAGGGCGTGTTCATGCCAAATGTGTTGAAAAAAGCCGCTCTTTGGAGAGATCGGCGTCGCCATGCCAAATAGTGGCGTGACCACACCGCCCAGCCCGAAAATGAGGTGTAATTACGCTACAAATAGAGCGTGTTCGCGACAAATACTTTCTATTTTGAAAATTCTTTGGTGAGGGATTCTGACAAAATTTGGAAGGAATTTGAACTCGAGCCATAAAAATAACGTAATTGAAGACTTTTGAAGAGCATTTGGAGGGGAAATTGAAGAAGGAGGCTAGGCTTTAGATGGAAGTTTTCTTCTCTTTGCAGTTTTCTTTGTTTTGTTTTGTGAGAGAGGTATTTGAGAGAAGTGAGTGTTGTTCTTATAAGCGAGGAGATCAAAGAGTTGTAAGTTGTTCTTATTTCAATAAAGATGTTTCTTGCATGTTTTATTTCAATGAACTTTCCTTTGATTTTCTCTTGAGACATGAGTAGCTAAATACTTTCGTGACTCTATGATTTTTGGATGGATTTCTTGGTTTGATTTTCACTCTTGATTTCCCATATACGTTTTTCCAGGCTTTAATTTGATAAATGTAGTTGGTTAACCTTCTTACCTTCGTTTATTCCTAACATGGCCAGATAGAACAATAAAAGCTTTTGTAATCTACAACTTTGGCAAAAACGTAGTGGAACGATTAGGTTAACCACGAGATCCGAGTAAAATATAAATAATTTATTATGGATCCTGCAAACATTAGCAAGGATATGAAATTATCGAAGACGTCATAAAGATATGTGAAAGCTATCTTGGTGGAATTTTAAGGAATAGGCTTAAGAAAAATACAATATCTCTGGTTGACAACAACCGCGTAAAAGAAATTTGCAAGAAAATCAAGCCCAATGCCACACTTGAATCAAAGAGGCACGATCCTCATTAATCTTGGAAAAACACCAAAGAACTTTGAACCGCTCATTCTTCTATTCTAATTTTTGCAGTCTGATAGAATTATGATTTTCCTTAATTGTTTTTCTCATCTCGCTAAACTAGGTTGGAGTAGTTAATAAACTATAGCTTTTGATATTTCAAATAGATTTCTTAACAAGCTTCCTTGTGAGAAAGATACACTATACTCCTTTAAAAACGCTAACTACTTGGACACATACCTAGATGAAGTAGCCGCCCGCTTCGCGGCACTTTTGTGGCTATCAAATTTTTGGAGGCGTTGCCAAAAAAGCTACACTAAGAAAAAGTTTTGAAACATAGAAGAACAGTAGTTGAACAACTAGAAATCAATGTTTGTATTTTTCCATTTTTGTTTCTTTGTCTGAAATTTTTCTCTTTTGTTCATTATTCTCGTGTGCACTTGTATTGTTCTGTATTCTTCTTTACAAGTACTGAAAGAAGAAAAAAAAGTAAAAAAATCTGAAAAAGCGAAAAAAAAATGTTATTAATTTTTATTTTATTTTCTTTTATTTGTTTGAGTCTTTGCATGTTGATTGTGATTATGTGTTGAACCGACTCGTGTGTATGATGCATAGAGTCAATTGTTATGTCTTGTATCGTTTTCTTTGGGTCTAGGAAGACTAATTTGTGAGTTTCACGTTCACTTTACTTTTAGTGTATGTGTAGCGGTGCCAACACTGACTTAGCAACTATTGACCCCTGAAATTGAGCAAAATTTTAAACGCCACAGGAAATCTCTCATTCAACCTAAAACACCTGTAGGAATGGCTCACCATCTGGACCCAACTATGACATCTCTTAGGGACTTAGCCAACGACACTGATGAGAAGATTCGCAAGAGTATCAATTACCCTGTACTAAAAGCCAATACCTTTAAACTAAACCTGACGTGATTCAAATGGTTCAACAAAACTAGTTTGGTAAGGGGCACTGAAAACCTGAATCTACACTTAGAAAACTTCTTTGAATTATGTGCTACATTCAGGTATAACCTTGTTTTTAGTGATGTTGTTAAACTAAGGATTTTTTCCATTTTCCCTTAGGGATAGAGCCAAAGTGTGGTTGAACTCTTTAGCCCCGAGATCCATCACCACATAAGCATTCCTTTTGCTGAAGCCCCGAAAAAAATGTCTATTAATGCCAAATTCATGAAGGATGTGCATACCTGAAAAAAAAAGGAATGAAGAGACAGTGGCACTAACAGAAGGGTGTAGTGCAATTTTACAAAAGAAGTTACCTGAAAAGATAAAGGACCCCGACAGTTTCACTATCCCTTGCGTCATAGGGGAGAAATTTGTTGGGAGGGACCTTTGTGATTTGGGAGCTAACATTAATTTGATGTCATTGACAATTTTTAAAAGACTTGAATTAGAAGAGGCTACACCCACTACCTTGACCCTACTACTAGTTGGCAAATCCTTAGCTTTTCCCATAGGGTATCATTGAGGATGTGTTAGTTAAGATGAGAAGCTTCATATTCTCTGTTGATTTTGCAGTCTTGGACATGGAAAAGGATAAGAAGATATCCCTGATTTTAGAAAGACTCCTCTTAGCCGCTGGTACGACAATGATCGCTGTACAATAAAGGAAATTGATCATGAGGGCAAATGAAAAGAAAAAAACTTTTGAAATCACAAAGTATGAGATTTCCCCAAGATCCAAGTGAGCACATTGCATTATTATTGACTTAGTGGATGGGGTGGTGACTAGCCAATTTTCTTAAACTTTGGAAGATGGTCCAACAGAGCAAGAGGTGTTTGAAGAAGTTAGTGAGAAATCTAGTGTTGAATCTACTCTGCTTGTAGAGGGAGACTCTATGAAGTTTAGGGAAAAGTTTGAACCCTAATACTTGACTTTGCACACCAAACCCCTAGCACCATCCATAGAGGTAGCCCCGAATCTGGAATTGAAAGTTTTGCCCACTCTGAAGCATGCCTACTTAGAAGAGCCTTTGACCTTACCATGATCATAACTGCTGACTTGACTATGGAGCAAGAGGATAAGCTCATGAGGGTGATTAGAGCATTTAGGAGGGCATTTGGGTTGATCATAGCTGCCATTAAAGGAATAAGTTTAACTCTGTGCATAATTGAATTTTGATGGAGGGACATGTGTCTAGAGCTGACCCACAAAGGTGATTGAACCACATTCTTAACAAGGTAATAAAGAAGGAGATTCTGAAGTGACTTGATGCAAGCATTATCTACTCATCTCAAATAGTGTTTGGGTCAGTCTTATCCACTGTGTACTAAAGAAAGGGGGTCACCGTTGTGAAGAATGAGAAGAATGAATTGATTCTCACAAGGATCATTTTAGGACAAAAGATTTGCATTGACTATACGAAAAATAAATGTCGCTACAAAGAAAGATCATTTTCCCCTGACTTTTCTGAACCAAATGTTAGATAGGTTAGAAAGGCATCCTTTCTACTGCTTCCAAGATGGATATTCAAGATATAACCAAATTCCCATAGCCCCCGAGGACCAAGACAAGACCATCTTCACTAGCCCCTAAGGAACTTTTGTCTTTAGGAGGATGTCATTTAGACTATGCAATGTGCAAGCCACTTGTCAGCGTTGCATGAAGTTCATATTTTCTAACATGATTGAGATTGGCATTGAGGTCCTTATTTATGACTTTTCTGTGTTTAGCACTTCATTTAATTCTTGTCAAAGTAATCTTGCAAAAGTATTAAAAAGGTATGAAGAAACAAATTCAGTGTTGAATGGAGAAAAATGTCAATTCATGGTGACTGAGGAGATAGTCTTCAGACACAAAATTTCGGACATGAATGGAAGTTAACCTGCCAAATTGAGGTGATATAAAAGATTCCCCCACCCACCATTGAGGAAGGAGTTGGAATTTTTTTAGGGCATGTCATATTTTATAAACAACACTCTCTAAGTTCACGGAGCCTCTTTACCATTTATTAGAGAAGGATGAGCCCTTTGACTTTGATGATGCCTACCTAGCTACCTTTGAGATCCGTAAGGCCAAATTGGTCATTGCACCTATGATGATTGCACTAGATTGAAACTATCATTTTGAGTGAATGTGTGATGTCAGTGGCTTTGTTGTAGGAGCAGTATTAGGCCAAAGGAGAGACAAGATCTTTCATGTCATTTACTATGCCAGTAGAACCTTAAATGAAGCTCAATTGAACTACACCATTGAGAAGGACCACATGGCCATAGTATTTGTTCTTGACAAATTTAGATCCTATCTAATAGGGACTCGTATCATTGTTCACACTAACAACGACACTATCATATATCTTGTAGCCAAAAAGGATTATAACCCCGCTTGTTCTGATGGGTCATTTTGATGCAAGAGTTTGATTTACAGGTTATGGATAGGAAACGTACGGAGAATCGGGTAGCTGGTCATTTATCTGGCCCGAAAAGAGAAATTTCATCATTTACAGGTTATCGAGAAGAGAAATCTTTTAAACATAAATGAGCAATTTTCTGACGAGTAACTCTTCATCATTTCTGAGGAGGATATTCCATGGTATGCTGACATTGTAATTTAGATTGTTAGCAAGATCATTCTTTATGATCTCACTTACCACCAGAAGAAGAAATTCTTCTCTGATGTTAGATTCTACTATTGGAATGAGTTATATCTTTTTAGGTATTGCAAAGACCAAATCCTTATATGTGTGCCCTCGGAAGAGATCAACGATAATATTTGGCCTGTCATGATTCTGAATCTAAGGGGAGGGGAGTTTCAGAGGATTCAAAACAGTTGCTAAAATTTTACAATTTTGGAATATTATTCGCCTACCGTCTTTAAGAATATTAATTGATATGTGAAAACTAGTGATATATGTCAGATGATAGGGAATATCTCTAAAAGATATGAGATGCCCCTTAATGCGACCTTGAAAGTTAAGATATTTAATGTTTGAGAGATAGCCTTTATGGGACCTTGTCCACCTTCTGAAAATCTCTATATTTTGATAAAAGTAGACTGTCATAAGTGGACTGAGGAGTGCACTACCCAATTGTGATGCTCAGTGTTCCTAAATTTTTGAAGAAATTTATTTTAGTAGATCTAGAACACCAAGAGTGATTATCAGTGATGAGAGCAACCATTACTGTAACAAAAAGATTGATGCATTAATTTCAAAATATGGAATGACTCACAAGATTGCTACTGCATACCACTCTCAAACAAGTGGTTTAGCTAAGGATTTCAATAGGGAAATTAAGAGGATTTTAGAAAAACTGTTAACCCAAATCGAAAAGATTGGTCCCTTAGGTTTGACGATACATTATGGGCTTATAAGATAGCTTTCAAAGCTCCCATAAGAATGTCAACCTACAGTTTGATTTTTGAAAAAACTTGTCACTTATTAGTAGAATTGGAATATAAGGTTTACTACGCAATGAAGAAATTTAATTATAATTTGAAATGTGGCAGAGAAAAGATTACTACAGTTGAATGAATTGAACTAAATTAGATTAGTAGCTTATGAGAATGTCAAGATTTATAAGAAAAATATGAAAAACTAGTATGATCAGAAACTAAATAGAAAATAATTTCACCTTGGACAAGAGATCTTGTTATATAAATTGTAGAAATTATTTCCAAGAAAATTGAAGTCTAGGTGATCAGGATTGTTCACTATAGTAAAGACGTACCCATTTGGAGTTGTAGAAATTCGGGACAGCAAAACATGGAATATTTTTAAAGTTAATGGGCTAACCTTACCTAGGAAGAGAGAATAAATGTCATATTGCAGTCATAAGGTTGGAATCATCCTAAATAGTAGAACTAACATGGTCGGGCTAACAACGTTAAACCAAGCGTTATCTTGGAAGACGACCCAAGTGATATTTGTTGTGAGTTTTGTTTCTGTTTGTTTGCTTTCAAATTTTGCTTTAAATATCATTTTTGAGGTTTTTATGTTTTTTTATGTCCTCTCTGACTATTTTATGTGCTTAAGAGTGTTTTTATGAGGTTACAAGGGGAAAGAATACATCAAATTAAGTCCAACAAGCAAAATCAGGGCCCGCACTTGCTCAACATTAGGCGTAACCACGCCTAGAACCGGTGTGACCACGCCAACAAACAGTGAATGGCATAATTACATCGCATATGTGGCACGGTCACACCGTCTAACTACTCACTTTCGGGCATGGCCATACTGGTATTACCTGAGAAGCAGAATGAACCAGCATGACCACGCCACTTTTAGGCATGGCCACACCAGTTCACGACCCCACTTGAAAAGCATGTTCACAAGCCTTTTAATGCACGAAATGCTTCCTATTCATCATCTCCTACTTCGTCTCCCACCTGTAGCAACTGCCTCCTTTTTTCTAGACCCTCTAGGATCACCGAAAAAGTTCATTGAAACTTCACAAGATTTATGGGTAAGATAGATCAGGTCGTAGGAGAGATCCTCGCATTTTTTGCCTCCAATAAGCCTTCATTTCCTCTGATTTCGTTTTTTAGCGGGTGGCCAAAATTTTGCTACTCTCCTTGAGATCTTCTTCCTCACTTGCTCTTTGATCCTTATTTTTCATCTGATTTAATTTTCATAGCTCCAAAAATGCGTAGAAGAGGCAGTTCCTCTTCATATGACAACAAATGTTTTGTGAGCTCGGCGGCTCAACAATGTTTCTTGAGTTTTGCAGGAAAGAAAAAGCTTATCATACGAAGGGCCTTTCAATTTCTCGGGATTGGGGGGTGAGAGGGAGTTATAGAAATAGATATTATGCGTCGTGGGTGGTAGAATTTTGAGTTTCACAGGAAAGAAAAGGCTTATCTTACAAAGAGCCTTTCAATTTCTCGGGATTGGGGGTGGGGGAGTTATAGAAATAAATATTCGGCATCGTGGGTGACAGAATTTCACTTACATGTTTGAACCCGCCATAGTCACTCACGCCCACGAATTTTACGGGAATGCGAAAGAATCTGTGGATGGAGGAGTTTGTGCGGGGAAAGATGATTCCATTTAATGCCACTACCATTAACTATGTTTATGATGTGTCTGACATCCATAATTGTGGGATTTCTAGCCTCATTTCCCCTTATTACCAGAAGGTAATAAGTTTTCTCATGGCCTCCACAACTACATGGAAGACTCTCTAGAGGGATGACGGGGAAGTGTTGATCAACTTTCCCCTTACCTCACTAAAAAGGCTAGGGTGTGGCACTATTTTATTGTTGTCGAGATACTCCCTACTACTAGCCTTGCCGATGTGACGAAGATGAGAGCCATTATGAATTTCTACGTTCAGAAGGGCATTTCTGTTGATGTCTATCTTCTGATCCATGAGTCCATTGCATATATAGCTAGCGGTCATTCGACCCTAGGCTTAGGTCACCCTAGCCTGATTACGGCCTTACGTGCGAGGGAGGGAGTTTATGGAAGAGACAATGAGGAGATTCTACACCCACAGAAGCTGATCAGTAGATCATCAGTAGATATATATGCCTCGCTTCCTGCTACTAAAACTGAGCGAGTAGAGAGCTCATCCTGACTCCAATCTTCAGTATCACGTGACTCCACCTTCACCAGCTTGACCAGAGACATGAGGGAGATGCTGACGCTCCAGGGAACTTGATCAGAGATTTGAGAGAGTTTCACAACACCCATGACACCATGACCTGGAAGCTTGACAAACTGCACCGCCAATCTGCCTACTATGCCAACCAGTACTAGCACCAGTAAGAGTGCATTCATGTTTGGTTGGAACCATTTCAGGAGCACTGGAGGTTAGGACCCACACCATCACCACCGTTCACCATTTGGAGCCCAAACTGTGATACTATGGAAGAGAGCGACCGTGAGGAGTTGGAAGATTTGAGCTTGTTTCTAATGTTTGTACAGTTTGAGTGATTGTCTTTTTATGTACTGATGATGTACTAATGTAATTGTGGACATATTCTTACTAATGTTTATATGAATGCTGATTTGATGCACTGATGAAATTGTGGGCTGATTTTCCAGCATTACATTTCTTGCTTCATTTCTCGCCTTTCCTGTACATATTTAACTACACTTTTATTTTTAGCACTCTGATAGCTTGCTTCCATGCTTTTTACTTGTTATAACTTGGTCTGTGACTCATAAACCTATATTGTTTAATATTCTATCATTGCATTACTCACATGTAACTAGTAGAGTGTGGAACAAGTTAGGGGGAGGAGTCATTATCTGGTTGGTTGCCTACAGGTAATTCCTTAATTTGCTGAGATTATTTAATGCCTACTTTCATGCATCTTGGTCCATTAATTTTAGAAAGTAAAAATTAATTTGAGGAAATATAAAATCTGTTTAAAGTTAGGAAGGAAATGAATATTATTAATATGCCTAACATGTTTTTATTCCACATAAACACAGAAATCTTTCGATATTTAGAAAGGGGGATATGTGAGAGTACGGACTCCTCATTAGAATGCTTAAGTCTTAACATTTTATTTCAATAAGGGATGGTACTTAACTTGGTTGAATTTATTTAAAAACTAAGACCCATGATAAGGGATGGTTAAACATTTGATCAAGGTAGNCTCCTTTTTTCTAGACCCTCTAGGATCACCGAAAAAAGTTCATTGAAACTAACACAAGATTTATAGGGAAGATAGATCAGGTCGTAGGAGAGATCCTCGCATTTTTTGCCTCCAATAAGCCTTCATTTCCTCTTATATCGTCTTTTAGCGGGTGGCCGAAATTTTACTACTCTCCTTGAGATTTTCTTCCTCACTTGCTCTTTGATCCTTATTTTTCATCTGATTTAATTTTCATAGCTCCAAAAATGCGTAGAAGAGGTAGTTCCTCTTCATATGACAAGAAATGTTTTGTGAGCTCGGCAGCTCAACAATGTTTCTTGAGTTTTGCAGGAAAGAAAAAGCTTATCCTACAAAGAGCCTTTCAATTTCTCGGGATTGGGGGGTGAGGGGGAGTTATAGAAATAGATATTCTACGTCGTGGGTGGCAGAATTTTGAGTTTCACAAGAAAGAAAAGGCTTATCTTACAAAGAGCCTTTCAATTTCTCGAGATTGGGGGTGGGGGGAGTTATAGAAATAGATATTCTGCATTGTGGGTGGCAGAATTTCACTTACATGTTTGAACCCGCCATAGTCACTCATGCCCACGAATTTTACGGGAATGCGAAAGAATCTGTGGACGGAGGAGTTTGTGCGGGGAAAGATGATTCCATCCACTACCATTAACCATGTTTATGATGTGTCCGACATCCATAATTGTGGGATTTCTAGCCTCATTTCCTCCACAAGTACATGGAAGACTCTCTAGAGGGATGAAGAGGAAGTGTTGATCAACCTTCCCCTTACCTCACTAAAAAGGCTAGGGTGTGGCACTATTTTATTGTTGTCGAGATACTCCCTACTACTAGCCATGCCAATGTGACGAAAAAGAGAGCCATTCTGAATTTCTACGTTCAGAAGGGCATTTCTGTTGATGTCGGTGTTCTGATCCATGAGTCCATTGCATATATAGCTAGCGGTCATTCGACCATAGGCTTAGGTAACCCTAGCCTGATTACGGCCTTACGTGCGAGGGAGGGAGTTTATGGAAGAGACGATGAGGAGATTCTACACCCACAGAAGCTGATCAGTAGATCATCAGTAGATGTATATGCCTCGCTTCCTGCTACTAAACTTGAGCGAGGAGAGAGCTCATCCTGGCGCCAATCTTCAGTATCACGTGACACCGCCTTCACCGGCTTGACCAGAGACATGAGGGAGATGCTGACGCTCCAGGGGACTTGATCAGAGATGTGAGAGAGCTTCATAACACCCATGATACCATGACCTGGAACCTTGACGAACTGCACCGTCAATCTGCCTACTACGCCAACCAGTACTAGCACCAGTAAGAGTGCATTCATGTTTGGCTGGAACCATTTCAAGAGCACTGGAGGTTAGGACCTGCACCATCACCACCATTCACCATTTGGAGCACGAACCGTGATACTATGGAAGAGAGCGACCGTGAGGAGTTGGGAGATTTGAGCTTGTTTCTAATGTTTGTATAGTTTGAGAGATTGTCTTTTTATGTACTGCTGATGTACTAATGTAATTGTGGACATATTCTTTCTAATGTTTATATGAATGCTGATTTGAAGCACTGATGAAATTGTGGGCTGATTTTCCAGTATTACATTTCTTGCTTCATTTCTCGTCTTTCCTGTACATATTTACCTACACTTTTATTATTAGCACTCTGATAGCATGCTTCCATACTTTTTACTTGTTATAGCTTGATCTGTGACTCATAAACCTATATTGTTTAATATTCTATTGTTGCATTACTCACATGTAGCTAGTAGAGTGTGGAACAAGTTTAGGGGAGGAGTCATTATCTTGTTGGTTGCCTACAGGTAATTCTTTAATTTGCAGAGATTAATTAATGTGTACTTTCATGCATCTTGGTCCATTAATTTTAGAAAGTAAAAAATTAATTTGAGGAAATATAAAATCTGTTTAAAGTTAGGAAGGAAATGAATATTATTAATATGTCTAACATATTTTTCTTCCACATAAACACAAAAATCTTTCGATATTTAGAAAGGGGGATATGTGAGAGTACAGACTCCTCATTAGAATGCTTAAGTCTTAGCGTTTTATTTCAATAAGGGATGAAACTTAACTTGGTTGAATTTATTTAAAAACTAAGACCCATGATAAGGGANCTTCCACATAAACGCAGAAATCTTTCGATATTTAGAAAGGGGGATATGTGAGAGTACGGACTCCTCATTAGAGTGCTTAAGTCTTAACGTTTTATTTCAATAAGGGATGAAACTTAACTTGGTTGAATTTATTTAAAAACTAAGACCCATGATAAGGGATGGTTAAACATTTGATCAAGGTAGATTTAGAATATATAAAGAAAAAGAAAAAGGAAAAAAGTGATTTAACGCTTAACAAGATATAGTAATTCTTCCAGCTCATATATATAAGAAAAAAAAAATGGATGGTTTGGGGGGGGGGGGNAATATATAATCAAAAAAGTTTGTGGAAAGCCTAAAGATGAGGATAAGTAATTTCAAATTTAAATTTCTGACATTCTAGTCTCTTCCTTATACCAAATGATTTACACATTTTTATCAGAAATCTTAAGGAATTTATAAATTCATGAAAAATTAAGGGAAAATTTAGTGTAATAAGAATTAAGAGCTCAATCAATTTTAGTGAGGAAGAATGAAATCATAGTCCTACAAATATAAATAAGAAAAAATTCTTATGTTTAAATAGAAGAAAAATCATGGGTATAAGATTGTATTATTCAAAGAAATCCTAACCCGAAAATGGAGATCATGTAACCTCAACAAATTTTTCACTTCATATCGATTAAAAGACCAAGAACTGCATGACATAAAGGTACTTTATTTCCTTCAAAATCTGAGCAAAGTAAAGGGATTACTTGATGACATGTAATGGGTAAAGTTTGGCGGATTGACACACGTCAATCTCCTCTCTCTGGCATGCTCCTCCATCTAAATTCACTATTTGTTTAATCCCTGATTTCAATAAAACTTTACATTAATTAATTAAGTGTACCCTCACACATAAATATAATTGTTTATCTAACAATATATTAACTTAAATATTTCACAAACCTTTTATATAAAAGCATCAGCCTCTGCCCTAAGTCAAGCGCGAAGCTCGCCCATCTTCCTCCTTTCAATCTTGGCTCAACTGCGCGAGCTCCTCATCCTTTGCTACGCAAGCACAATTTTGAGGGTCACACTTCCTCCCTTCCTCCTCGACTTCGACTCAACCCAAAGCATGTTGCCTCCGCCTCCTTCCTTCTCATGGTTCAATCCAGGGCAACGTACGACACAGTTGCCTCCTCATCCTCTGCAATCGAGCACGACATGAATCCGGTAAGGCACGAAACTCCTTACCTTCTTCCTGTTCAAATCTCTTCTTCCTTCTCTTCTTCCTCGGCCGACCCAGTTCTTCTCCTTCGAACTCGGCAAACTCAACGCATGCAGAGCCTCTACTCCCTTCCTCCTATTTGTTTGTGGCTTGATGTTGTAGAGCACCCACAATGACCTTCTCTTCTTCTAATTCCTCTTGCAAGAAGAGAACGGAGGTTACCATCTCTCCTTCGCTTCTTTCACAAGTATCGTGCTGAGCCGCCCTACTCCTTTCTTCCTTCTCACTTCGATTGGCTAAAGCTTTAATGTTCTCCTCTCTCACTATCTCTCTCAATCGTTCTCACTAGATATGGTTGAATTATGAGTAGTTACCATCTAATCCCCACCAAAAGTGTCTTTCCTAACAGACTTTTTATTATTTTAATTTTTTTTTACAGAACTTTTTACACAAATGAGCTTTTAGCAAGGTCCGATCACCACGTAAGTGGGGAATGCATTAAGTCATTTAAATTTAATGTGCATCCAAAAGTGAGAACAATCTGTGCTGTTATTTAACTGTTGCTAAAACTTTCTCTCAGTTATCATTCATTGTGAAGAAGCTTTGCATGGACAATAGTATAATAGCGCATCATAACGTCCGTGAGCATGGTAGTAAAGTTATACATAAAATTAGTTTGGCTGCATAAAGCATCATCATGACTTTAAATGGGCAGATTAATATGAGAAGAAATCCTTTTTCTAACAAATTCAACATAAACAAAAATTTCAAAAAGCTAGTCTAATAAAAAGGATCTTAATGGAATTAATACAAAAAGAATCACCCAATGCATGGAGGTCCACCAATGTGGGCCTCAGGAGGGTTGATGCACTTAACATTACATGATCAAGATTTGTGGAAAGGATGTTTTCATGGCTCGGACTCATACCTCTAGATCACAGTGGAGGAAATCTAACATCTAATATAGACTAGAATAATTCGAACTTTAATGTGAAAATAATAGAGGACAAGATTGGAGCAATAATGAACTTTCCAGTTGCCCCCTCAAAGGTCACAGATTTTAATCTGGAAACAGCTTTTCTACCATGAAAGTTACAGGTTGCTTGCAAATTCCTTAAATAAAAAGCAAGAAGAATTATTTTCATATTACAAGAACTGCAGATATTTAAAACCCTAGAGAATCGAAAATAAAAATAGGCCTTTATGTATAATTTATCAATAGCATAAACTTACGGCTAACACAAGAAATGGAATGACTTCCATTATTATTAGGGTAGACTTCACT
>JXCR01144002.1:4977-20246 GCA_002079205.1 Phalaenopsis hybrid cultivar
AGCGGGATTAAGGATTAATGGTTTTGTTGTTTTTTTGTGCATGAGATTTGTGCATTTTAAGGCCAGGATTTTTTTATAGGAAAATTTCAGGAGGAATTTAATAATGTATAGAGCTTTTTGGGGAGGACAATGTTATCTGTTCTTCATGAAATTATAGTTAAATGCACTTTTTCATTTTTCTTTTCAAGAACTAACTCTTTGATCAAATAGCAAACTTAATAGTTTTGAGAGATTACTTTTTAGTATAAACACGTGGCTTGATTTTATTTTTTATAGCAATTATTTTTATTTTAATCCTTGATCTAATCTCTGTTAATTTTTTTCCAACGAGTGATTTGATTTCAATTCACTTGGTTTCTACTTGCTGCGTGGNTGTGGCTTGATTTTATTTTTTATAGCAATTATTTTTATTTTAATCCTTCATCTAATCTCTGTTAATTTTTTTCCAACGAGTGATTTGATTTCAATTCACTTGGTTTCTACTTGCTGCGTGGATTTCATGGTTCCAAAATTTTTATGTTTTTTCGATTGGAGATTATTGAATTATCGTTCGCGTTGATTTTTACAATATTTTCTTTTTCCTTGGAAGTAATAGTTGGTTGTTATGAGTTTGTGAGATGGTAAATTGTGTGTGCTGTTTGAGTTTGCACATTTCATGATAGGTCTGTATNCTTTCATGGTTCCAAATTTTTTATGTTGTTTCGATTGGAGATTATTGAATTATCGTTCGCGTTGATTTCTACAATATTTTCTTTTTCCTTGGAAGTAATAGTTAGTTGTTATGAGTTTGTGAGATGGTAAATTGTGTGTGCTGTTTGAGTTTGCACATTTCATGATAGGTCTGTATTAAAAACCTAGACTTCGAAACTAGCTACATCAGAATGGCTGCATTTAAAAAATTGTCATGCCATTACCCAGCTAATTGCGGAGGATTCCTGACATCCAGTGTTTGTGATGTTCTGACCTTTAATTATTTCAAAAATACCAATACACCTTTTTATGCATAGGTAAGGTGGTCTGCATGCAAAAATTGAAGTATAGATGTTAAATATGTAAATACATATTAATTCATGAACCATGAACCCTTTGCTTTTATCAGTTTGTGTATTTTATCAGCTTTTGTTATTAAATGACTACTTCCTCCACNCCAAAAATTGAAGTATAGATGTTAAATATGTAAATACATATTAATTCATGTACCATGAACCCTTTGCTTTTATCAGTTTGTGTATTTTATCAGCTTTTGTTATTAAATGACTACTTCCTTCACAGTTTTGAGCACTATTCTCATCATTTTTTTTTTCGCAAAAATAACCTTTACATAAGTTCATTCAGGTTGGAAAAAATGAGCAGGAATCAGCACAAAGCTCTTACGGGCGAATACAGGGATCAGGGCAAAGCGTTAAACCGACAATTAAAGTTGAAATCCCAGATATTCTGTCTGTGTCCGCTTGTGCGGACCTAACCCTACCCCCTGGTGCAGGTCTGTGTATAGAAACGGTTCAAGGGCCTGTTTACTTGGTAAGATTTCTTAAAATGTGGAATTCTTCTGTTTTCTCTACTAATACGAACTAGTTATCCCACAAAACTTTAATTGTTATATCAAAGGCATATTGTAAGTGTCAAAGCAGTCCCCCGACTGGAAGTCTCAGAGCTTATAAAAATGTCAAATTATTTTTGAGACTTTAAATTAGGGCTGAAATTATTCTTCGTTGGGAATATTTTAGCCCATATTAAAAAAATTTGGGTATTAGATTTAACACATTTATAGACTTTGAGACAATCGAACCCCTGTCAAATGTCAGGACTATTTTGAAACTTTTCTCTGTTATGATACACCGCAATGTGTCTCTGAATCAATAATACTCGCACGTTTTACAATATCACTTGCATGTGAAAATTCGACCACTTCCAAAATGAAAACGGTTCAATCCTATGGTTTCAGATTTTACTGCTGTTAAACCTTATTCATTTAAGATAGCTGTTGGGCAAAGTTTGATATTTAAACTTCTAATATTTTGATGTCATAAAGTTATGCATTAAAAGGTGTATTTCACTTTTAAAAAGATAATGATAGTGTATCTTTTATGAGATGTTAATGATTTGAGTGGCATGCATGTAAATATGAATGTATGTGATAGATATGTAACTACCTAAATAATGTGTGATATGTTTGTAAATGCCCCTTTTATTTATCAGTAACCAAATAGGAACTAGTAGAGCTTCATAGATCAGTAGGTAAAATCATTTTTTACTCAAAATTTAAGCTTTCACCCTCTCCCTCTATCTATAATGCTAAAATAGTCACCAAATATTGGGTTGTTTTAATCTATTTATAGTAGTGTCAAAATAGTATATATTTTTTAAAATGAGACTTGAATTAAAGCTTAGTTTTAAAATAATCTGGAATTATTTACCCATTTATAGATATGGACTAAATAATCTCTAGACAGTGATTATTTTGGCACATTTCTCCAAATTATATATAATATCCACGAAATTATTATTGTTATTTTTTGTGTGGATAGAGTGATATTCCAGAATTCTTTATGAAGCACACAAGATTATTTTCGCTATCAATCACCATAGGTGCGGTGTACCGAGCTCCCCTGTCGTCATTTGCATTCATTTCGTTTGGAGCAGCAGTCCACATCTGATTAGACATTCCATTATCTTTTTAAAAGATCAGCTCTGAGTAAATTCTACTTACAAGGCTTATTTTATTCGGCATCAGGAGCCTTCCTTCNTCTGAGTAAATTCTACTTACAACGCTTATTTTATTCGGCATCAGGAGCCTTCCTTCCGCCCGCCCTCTTATCCTCAAACACATCCCAAAAAACATCATTTTTTTTTCTTCTTGGAAGATTTACATAAATGTCACCCAATTCTTATCTATTGACACATCACTTGCTGTTTAAGATTTGGATGGTATAAATGTAAAACCAAATAAAGTTTAGTTGTTAGATATGCAAATATGTATTTTCTAAATGCGCCATCTTTAATCAATTATTATAAATAAACCCGGATTTGACGTCTTAAATTTGTTTTTTTTTTCCTGTACAGGCGGCGGACACGTGGGAGTCTCTGGACGGATGGCTGGATGCCATTCGCCTTGTNAGAATTAGATTCAACACATTTATAGACTTTGAGACAAATGAACCCCTGTCAAATGTCAGGACTATTTTGAAACTTTTCTCTGTTATAATACACCGCAATGTGTCTCTGAATCAATAGTACTCGCATGTTTTACAATCTCACTTGCATGTGAAAATTCGACCACTTCCAATATGAAAACGGTTCAATCCCATGGTTTCAGAGTTTGCTGCTTTTAAACCTTATTCAATTAAGATAAGTGTTGGTCAAATTTTGATATTTAAACTTGTAATATTTTGATGTCATAAAATTATGCATTGAAAGGTGTATTTCACTTTTAAAAAGATAATGATAGTGTATCTTTTATGTGATGCGGTATGCATGTAAATATGAATGTATGTGATAGATATTTAACTACGTAAATAATGTGTGATATGTTTGTAAATGCCCCTTATATTTATCAGTAACCAAATAGGAACTAGTAGAGCTTCATAGATCAGTAGGTAAAATCATTTTTCACTCAAAATTTAAGCTTTCACTCTCTCCCTCTATCTATAATGCTAAAATAGTCACCAAATATTGGGTTGTTTTAATCGATTTATAGTAGTGTCAAAATAGTATATATTTTTTAAAATGAGGCTTGAATTAAAGCTTAATTTTAAAATAATCAGGAATTATTTACCCATTTATAGATATGGACTAAATCAGCCCTAGACACTGATTATTTTGGCACATTTCTCCACATTATATATAATATCCACAAAATTATTACTGTTATTTTTTTTTTGTGGATAGAGTGATATTCCAGAATTCTTTATGAAGCACACAAGATTATTTTTGTTATCAATCACCATTGGTNTAATTTTAAAATAATCAGGAATTATTTACCCATTTATAGATATGGACTAAATCAGCCCTACACAGTGATTATTTTGGCACATTTCTCCAAATTATATATAATATCCACAAAATTATTATTGTTATTTTTTGTGTGGATAGAGTGATATTCCAGAATTCTTTATGAAGCACACAAGATTATTTTTGTTATCAATCACCATTGGTGCGGTGTACCGAGCTCACCTGTCGTCATTTGCATTCATTTCGTTTGGAGCAGCAGTCCACATCTGATTAGACATTCCATTATCTTTTTAAAAGATCAGCTCTGAGTAAATTCTACTTACAAGGCTTATTTTATTCGGCATCAGGAGCCTTCCTTCCGCCCGCCCTCTTATCCCTCTTATCCTCAAACACATCCCAAAAACATCATCTTTTTTGTTCTTGGAAGATTTACATAAATGTCACCCAATTCTTATCTATTGACACATCCACTTGCTCTTTTGTTTTTTCAAGCTAAATTGTGGTATTTAGGTAAGATTTGAATGGTATAAATGTAAAAAAAATAAATATGCAAATATCTATTTTCTAAATGCGCCATCTTTAATCAATTATTATAAATAAACCCGGATTTGACGTCTTAAATTTGTTTTTTTTTTTCCTGTACAGGCGGCGGACACGTGGGAGTCTCTGGACGGATGGCTGGATGCCATTCGCCTTGTTTACACCATATATGCTAGAGGTAGGAGCGACGTTCTTGCTGGAATTATTGCCGATTAATTCGTTCACATTTCCTTCATCGGTTTTATTTATATATTCCTGAATTTAAGACGGATGGAATATCTTTACTTGAGCTTTATTTGTTTGTTTTTAAATTAGACAATGTTTTATTTTGTTCTTGGAAGATTTACATGCATACCACTCAATCATAATGTATTCAGTATTTACATGTCTGACATTTAAACTTCCTCACGCGCCCGCACTTGGCGTGTGCGTGTAGGGCTGTCAATTTGGCTCGTTGTTCGTGAACAGCTCGTGTTCGGCTCGTTAAGCAGCTCGTGTTCNGGGATGGAATATATTTACTTGAGTTTTTTTTGTTTGTTTTTAAATTAGAAAATGTTTTATTTTGTTCTTGGAAGATTTACATGCATACCACTCAATCATAATGTATTTAGTATTTACATGTCTGACATTTAAACTTCCTCACGCGCCCGCACTTGGCGTGTGCGTGTGCGGCACAAAGATATATCCCTCTATATCTGTATGTGTGCTGTGTGTGTATGTCCATGATTGAAGCGAAGGTTGTTGCGTTACTTTCAGCCAATTTTAACTTAAAACTAATACAGAGAATAAGAAATGTTTTAACGGTGTAAATCTTAAGTGCTAAGAAAGGAAGAAAAAAAAGGTAATATTTTAATATTCTATCATTGAGAGTTAATTGCACAAAATCAAATTGAAAACGTCGTCTTCTTGCTGAATTTGGACTTTTTTTTTAATTTTCATTATAATTCAGGAGAAAAATTGATATAGTTATTGTTGTTTAAATTATTTTGGTTTGTTTGAATCATTCTTTTTAAAATCAAAATAATCAAATTTTTGTAACATTATTTTGTACAAATATTTTGCTTGTAATAGCACTAAGAACTGCATAGGATTTGCTTTACAGGAGTACGATGTTTAAAGGTTTTTTTTCGCATTAGTTTTGGGAAATAAATTTTTTTGACAATATTTTGCTACCGAATTTATAACAATGAATTTTTAAATTGTTTGATTTGTTTATATGTATGTCACCAAAAAATTTTCATCATCCTGCATGAATCTCGAGACAGTATGAATTTTGAGATAATATTTTAAGTACAAAATGTTTAAATCTTGAAAATATGTTATCTAGAGTTTTGATTTCAGCGCGTTTATAGTCAAACAGATCGGTTGGATGAGATGGACTCAATGATATAAAAACTAGTCTAATTTGAGTCAAATCAAGTTCAGATCAAGTCATTAAATTGCATTTGAAGGATTTCTAGATACACTTGGAATGTCTAACAGATGCCGAATTTGACGAGTTTATAATTGAATCAAGTGTCTTGACAAGACAAATCCAACGAGCTCATGATTGCTCTATTCTGACATCGTTAAGATACTCAAATGTTTATCAAACGTTATCTAATCGAAGGAAGCTCTTCGGATCGTCTGGTCAAAATAGTTCATATTTTTGTATTGACTATACCAATAACACTATAAATAGGGCCCATCCTAATTATGAGAAAGGGTTGGAGCATTGGGAGAGAACTTGAGACTTTGAGAAGAAGCTGAAGTCCAACACAATGTCAACTGTCGTCGACCACCTTCGATTGTCATTAACCAACAGCAACCGTCATCGACCACCGCATATCGCTTTCGACCCGACATACCTCAGTAGACCGCCACCTACGATGGTTGTCGCCGCTGATCACTGTCGACCACCGCTAACCGCCGTCAACTATTAACGACTTCCGTCGATCATCGTCCACCACTATCAACCATTGTCGACCACCGCCAACCGTCTTTGACCAAAACTGACCTCTGTTGCCCACTGCTGACCACCGTCACTCACTTGTTGACCAACACAATCGTCGTCGACCACCACGACCATCGTTGATCGTCATTTCCAACCACCGACCGCCGTCGAGCACCACTAATCAGATGCCGTCAGTCAATATTATAACTTGGAAAACTTAATAATCTTTTCCAATCTGTCGGACAAAGAATCACTGTAATCATTAACCTATAATTGATTCTTATAATTGGGTCAGATTCTGTGGTTTTTTCTCTTTACGGGTTTTCCGCGTAAAAACTTATGATGTCATCAATTTTCATTTCTTCTTTCATTAGACTGTGTGCTGAATCTAGTGCAATGCTAAGATAATAAGCCATTACTCTACCATCGCAATTTTTTCTTGCACTCATAGGATATAAATATAAAATAAATTTAACTGATTATTTTCTCATACAGTTTCCCAAATAAAGTTTGATCGTGCTTTTTCTGTTTATTATGTATTTATATTTTATTCAAATGAGCTGTATTACCGAAGGCTAAAGTGAGGGCTTCTCCACCGTCCATTTGTGATGGTGGTGGCAGCCAATTTGTCCATATATAGCCCTTATGATGCAAATTGTCTTTACATTTTTGACCCTTTTTAGAACCGAAATCATACTTATTAATAGAAATTTCAGGAGCAAAGCTTCAATAGCTTTCATCTCAGTTTTTTAATTCTTTTATACATTTTCTTTATTACATTAAATAAATAAAAAATTGATGACTATTTTAAGAAGAAAAACTCTCAATCAAGAGTGATACATAAACATATTAGCACTAATAAGTTCATTAGGCAAAATAGCAAGATAATTAAGAAATTTTCAAAATATTTAAATAAAAAATATAAAATAATAATTTTCTAAAGCATAAAGCTATTCAGAAGTGCTCGAACAAAATGAAATGAAAAATCCCAATGAGCCAAATCACCCGGCTGATAAAAACTAGTACTTAGAAGGTGCACATATTGTACCTTTTTTCTTGAGAAATTTACATGCATATTACATAGTTATTGTGAACTGGAGCTTGAAGCACCTAGGAGCACCCAACCTCAAGAAGGATCCAACATCGCGGCTTAGCCGCACTTGAAACTGTTGTAGCTACACCGGGTGGCATGATTATCACGCAATTAGACGTATCTACGCCAGTGATCCGCAAATTCCAGTTTTGCAAGGACAGAGTGCATGCAATAATTGTCTTTTTTTGGGGTGATGGTGTCTTTGAGACGGTTCCTGCTGTTTCCATTTCTTAAGTTTGTGATTTGAGCAACGATGGCATTATTTGCGTGTGTTGTTTATCAACAAGACTTTGGTGAAGTGGGAAAGGGTCGAGGAGAATGATTTTAGGGAGAGCTTTCTCTTGTGAGATTGAGATGAATGTTTGAAGTGAAGTTTTATATGTTCTTGTGTTTGTAGAGAGTTGATTTAAATGTGTATCATTGTACATTTTTATCATTTATAGTGGAAATCTTTTGGCGTGTAACTTCGTGAGTTTTTGTCATCTCAGGTTCTTCATGTAAAACTTGGTGTGTTTTTCTGAGATTGTTTTGCTGTGTTTCTCTTCAAAATTTTATTCCGCTTTTCTCGAATCTATTTGATCCTATTATGCCATGTAGTCCTGATTTCTAATTAATCAAAACCCTAAGTGCACATTCCATTCCACTTAAACTTTCATATAGCTTTGGTATGACNGATATATCTCTATATATCTGTATGTGTGCTGTGTGTGTATGTCCATAATTGAAGCAAATGTTGTTGCGTTGCTTTCAGCCAATTTTTACTAATACAGAGAATAAGAAATGTTTTAGCAGTGCTCAAATATGTAAATTTTAAGTGCTGACAAAGGAAGGAATAAGAAAAAAGGGTAATATTTTAATATTCTATCATTGAGATTTCATTACACAAAATCAAATTGAAAACATCGTCTTCTTGCTGAATTTGGACTTTTTTTTTTTAATTTTCATGATAATTCAGGAGAAAAATTTGATATAGTTATTGTTGTTTAAATTATTTTGGTTTGTTTGAATCATTCTTTTTAAAATCAAAATAATCAAATTTTTGTAACATTATTTTGTCCAAATATTTTGCTTGTAATAGCACTAAGACCTGCATAGGATTTGCTTTACAGGAGTACGATGTTTAAAGGTTTTTTTAGCATTAGTTTTGGGAAATAATTTTTTTTTGACAATATTTTGCTACCGAATTTATAACAGTGAATTTTTAATTTGTTTGATTTGTTTATATGTATGACCAAAAAGTTTTCATCATCCTGCCTGAATCTGGAGACATAGTATGAATTTTGAGATAATATTTTAAGTACAAAATGTTTAAATCTTGAAAATATGTTATCTAGAGTTTTGATTTCAGCGCATTTATAGGCAAATAGATTGGTTGGATGAGATGGACCCAATGATATAAAAACTAGTCTAATTCGAGTTAAATCAAACTCAAATCAAGTCATTAAACTGCATTTGAAAGATTTCTAGACACGCTTGGAATGTCCAACCGATATCGAATTTGGCGAGTTTGTAATTGAATCGAGTGTTTCGACAAGACAAATCCAATGAGCTCATGATTGCTCTATTCTGACATCATTAAGGTACTCAGATGTCTATCAAATGCTGTCTAATTGAATGAAACTCTTCGGACTATCCGATCAAAATTGTTCATATTTTTGCATTGATTATACCAATAACACTATAAATAGGGCCCCATCCTTATTATAAGGGGTTGGAGCCTTGGGAGAAAACTTGAGGCTTTGAGAAGAAGCTGAAGTCCAGCATAACGTCAACTGTCGTCGACCACCTTCGATTGTCGTTGACCAACGTTAACTTTCATCGACCACCGTAGATCGCTTTCAACCCGGCTGACTTTAGTAGACCACCATCGACGATGGTTGCCGCCGTTAATCACTGTCGACCACCGCCGACCGTCGTCGACCATTAACGACTTCCGCTGATCATCGTCCACCACTATCAATCGCTGTCGACCACCGCCAACCATTGTCAACCATCGCCGGCCTCTGCGCCCACTACTGACCGCCGCCGCTCACCGCCAACCGTCGTCGAACACCGCAATCGCCGCCGACCACCGCCGACCATCGTCGATCGTTATTTCCAACCATTAACCGTTGTCGAGTACCACTAATCAGACGCCGTCAGTCAATAGTATAACTTGGAAAACTTAATAATCTTTTCCAATCTGTCGGACAAAGAATCTCTGTAATCATTAACCTATAGTTGATTCTTATAATTAGGTCAGATTCTGTGGTTTTTTCTCTTTACGGGTTTTCCGCGTAAAAACTTATGGTGTCATCAATTTTCATTTCTTCTTTCATCAGACTATGTGCTGAATCTAGTGCAATGCTAAGATAATAAGTCATTACTCTACCATCGCAATTTTTTCTTGCACGCATAGGATATAAGTATAAAATAAATTTAACTGATTATTTTCTCATATTGTTTCCGAAATAAAGTTTGATCGTGCTTTTTCTTGTTTATTATGTATTTATATTTTATTCAAATGAGCTGTATTACCGAAGGCTAAAGTGAGGGCTTCTCCACCGTCCATTTGTGATGGTGGTGGCAGCCAATTTGTCCATATATAGCCCTTATGATGCAAATTGTCTTTACATTTTTNTCCTCTTCTCCCAGCACGCGAACATTGCACGCCACGACTTTGTCGTCTCCTCCTTCCTTCGGTCGAGTCTCAACCCAACAGAGTAGCACGGGCAAAGCTTCCCTTCAGCTAGGGTTCGTCATCAAAAGTTTCTTTTTTCTTCGATCACAACGCAACCAATGTAACAGTGTACGCAGAGCTCTGAACACCCTTCTCGTCTGTGTTTGATCGCTTCTTGACCCGAGCAGTGAGTGAAGCTGCAAGATCTTCTTCCTCCCTCAACTAAGGTAAGACGTTGAATCAGGTAAGAAACACACTCCTTTTCACTCTCCCTTCATTGTAGCTTCTTTCTTTTTCTGTGACTTCTTCCTTCGCTCACTAACAAGTTGCAAATTAGGGCTAGAATGAAAGTTATCTCTTCTTCCCATCTCCTCTGTTGCTCTCTCCCTTCCTCTCTCGTTTGATGGTTCGAATGAGGAGAAGTGCGAAAGAGTGAGCAATGTGTTAAGAGGGGATGCATCTCCTCTAACCGCCTATACCTTTTTTATTTATTATTTTTATTTTTTTATTCTATCTTTTAGTTATTACAGTTAGCCCTCTCATGAAGAGTGTCGAAGGTGTATGTGAGATGTCTGATCAAAATTTTCTCTTGAGTTGGATTGTGGCAAAAGTTTGGCTAATGAATTCTCTCGAATCAATTGATCTTAGTAATCGATTCAGACAATTTGAATTTGGTCAGCTTTTGGGCCTTGTTTTAGTAGGGGCTGCACTTGGTCAAACGAGTTCTTTGATCTTCTGCTAATGAAACTTTAAGTCTCTAATCGATTGGCCATTTGTTCTTCTACCGGTGAGCCTTCCTCGTTGTAAGTCTTCGTCTCTTCGTATGTTGGATCTCCTCGAGCAAATGGTGTACAATTTATTATTTAGAAATGCTTTAAGTTATACTCACTTTATAAATCTCCTCATTTTAAACTTTTTAAAAAATATTACAAAATATAATTATTAAAATAAAAATAAATTAATATTAAATTACTATCAAATATTCATACTTGAGAGAGGGCAATAATTTTAGTGTACTGTATGATAATAAAATATAGTAATAAAAAATTAAAGCTGGGTCCCTCCTTACTCTACTCTAATAATTAACTCATTAACAAACGAATTATACTAATTATGATACACTTAATTAATCTTAATTATATTATTAAAACTAATATCAATATTATAACATTCTTAAAAGCCATTTTCCGTTGTCCATTTTCTAAATTTGTCTGCACAGTGGGTCCCACGCTTCGTCATCAACTCGACATGGGTCCCACGACAACATGCTCACAAGACGGCCCAATCGCATGGCCACAAGTTTTNTGGTAGGACAACAGTGCTAGCTTGTAGGGCGAATTGATAGGCGAGTAGGATTAAGTTAACAACTCAGTTGGGTAATTTGGAAGATTGATAGGGTAACGTGGTGGGGCAATTTGGCGGGTTGGTAGGATAACCCTGACAACTCAACTTGGCAGGACGAAATCTGTTAGTTTGACTGGGAGACTTGACAAATTGGTGAAGGAATCAACAGACAATCTGGCAGGCCGACAGGGCAGCATGATATATTGGAAAGTCAATAGGGCAACCTCGTATTGCAATATGATGGGCCACTTAAATGTTATAAATGTAAGTATCAAACTTGAGGCATGGAATCTCAATTCACATAGCAGTATATCATTATCTAAAAGAAAAAGTGCAAAACAAAACTACGAACACATCATAAACTAGTACCTATCAGTTATTGCTCTCCTCCTGTATACCAAGTCTCTCCTACTAAACATATCAATCTAAATTTTTGTTCCTGAAAGAAGCCATTAATTTGAACAGTAAGTTTGACTAAGTGACCAATTATAATTTTAATATGCATTAAATTATTATGTCATTGCTATGCATTAATGACCAAAAGAAAATATAGTTCATTACCTTATAAAATTGTAAACTTTCACTTTAATTCTATCCATTTTTGTTTTACTTTAAGTATTTACCAATCTTAACTTTTTTAAGAGTCATAATAAAATTATTATCATACCCGAATCTATCTTAGAAAAATGTACCCAAAATTACTCTAAAAAATTGTACTTATTAGTGCCCTAAAACATGTACCTAAAGGTACCCTCAAAATTTACCCAAAGACACACCTTTATCTTTTCTTTTAAAATGCACATGTACATCACACTCACTACCAGTGTCATCTGAGGGTAATCCTGTATGAATTAACATTTACATTTTATTTGATATCAACTTAGAATCCCTTAAAACATAATGTCATATGTCTATTAAGTTTTTCTCATTTGTGATACAATTTCACTTTTAAAATACAAACATGAATGAAATATTTATTTTAAATCATATAATAAAGCACTTATTGATTTAATAAAACATTAATTTAATACATGCTAGAAAATATTTACTTGCTTTTACCTTAAAGGACTGCTATAAAAGTTTAATTCCTCACTCTGCTTCTTTAGGTATCAACTATTAAATAAATGTGCTTGTTAACTTTTTTAAATATGTAAGAATGATTAAAACTAATAACTTCTTTTAACTAAGACTCATTGCCTTCCTCAAATCCCAAAGATTTATCAACCTCCTCATCACTTTCTAATAGAAATANTCTAGAAAATATTTACTTGCTTTTACCTTAAAGGACTGCTATAAAAGTTTAATTCCTCACTTTGCTTCTTTAGGCATCAACTATTAAATAAATGAGCTTATTATTATAAGAATCACATCTTAAAGAAAGTCTTAAATTTTGTTAACTTTTTAAAATATGTAAGAATGATTAAAACTAATAACTTCTTTTAACTAAAGACTCATTGCCTTCCTCAAATCCCAAAGATTTATCAACCTCCTCATCACTTTCTAATAGAAATAAAATTTAATACATTAATTTAACTAGTTATATTATTAATTCCAATAATAACATAAGAGTTAACTTCTATCTTATATGCTTTCAGATCGATCTCCTTTCTTTTCGCTTGCTTCAAAAATATCTTCTCCTTCAAAGCCGAAATCCATATATTATGAATATATATATATATATATATATATATATATATATATATATATATATATATATATATATATATANCCTTTTTCGCTTGCTTCACAAATATCTTCTCCTTCAAAGCCGAAATCCATATATTATAGTTATGAACAAATTTGACCTTGCATTTAAACACTCGCATGCACAAACAAATTCATTAAATAGCTTAATAAAAATTTTAACATACCTTAAAATTTTTTAGTTGCCCGCTACTCTTCCCCTCCCTCACACATGAAATTCGCTTGACTTCTTTCGCTCAAATTTCTTTATTTATTATTTTCAATTCTGATAATCACATTCAATTAAGCTTAACCTTTAAATAGTACACACACACACACACACACACACACACACACACACACACACACACACACACACACACACACACACANTTACCTTCACCTCAGTTGTCTGCCCTATTTGAACTCATGCACGAGCCCCGTTTCACATGAAGCTTGTCTCTCAAGCCAACACAGGAGTTTCTTCTCCTCTTCTCCCAGCACGCGAACATTGCACGCCACGAATTTGTCTTCTCCTCCTTTCTTCGGTCGAGTCTCAACCCAACAGAGTAGCACGGGCAGAGCTTCCCTTCAGCTAGGATTCGACATCAAAAATTTCTTTCTTCTTCGATCACAACACGACCAATGTAGCAGTGTACGCAGAGCTCCAAACACCCTTCTCGTCTGTCTTTGATTGCTTCTTGACCAGAGTAGTGAGTGAAGCTGCAAGATCTTCTTCCTCCCTCAACTAAGGTAAGACGTTGAATCAGGTAAGAAACACACTCCTTTTCACTCTCCCTTCATTGTAGCTTCTTTCTTTTTCTGTGACTTCTTCCTTCGCTCACTAACAAGTTGCAAATTAGGGCTAGAATGAAGGTTATCTCTTCTTCCCATCTCCTCTATTGCTCTCTCCCTTCCTCTCTCGTTTGATGGTTCGAATGAGGAGAAGTGTGAATCAGTGAGCAATATGTTAAGAGGGGATGCATCTCCTCTAAATGCCTATACCTTTTTTATTTATTATTTTTATTTTTTAAGTCTATCTTTTAGCTATTACAGTTAGCCCTCTCATGAAGAGTGTCGAAGGCGTTTGTGAGATGTCTGATCAAAATTTTCTCTTGAGTTAGATTGTGGCAAAAGTTTGGCAATGAATTCTCTCGAATCGATTGATCTTAGTAATCGATTCAGACAATTTGAATTTGGTCAGCTTTTGGGTCTGGTTTTAGTAGGGGCTGCACTTGGTTAAACGAGTTCTTTGATCTTCTGCTAATGAAACTTTAAGTTTCTCATCGATTGGCCATTTGTTCTTCTACTAGTGAGCCTTCCTAGTTGTAAGTCTTCGTCTCTCAGTATGTTGGATCTCCTCGAGCAAATGGTGTATAATTTATTATTTAGGAATGCTTTAAGTTATACTGACTATAAATCTCCTCATTTTAAACTTTTTAAAAAATATTACAAAATATAATTATTAAAATAAAAATAAATTAATATTAAATTATTATCAAATATTCATATTTGAGAGAGGGCAATAATTTTAGTGTACTATATGATATTAAAATATAGTAATAAAAAATTAAAGCTGGGTCCCACCTTACTCTACTCTAATAATTAACTCATTAACAAAAGAATTATACTAATTATGATACACTTAATTAATCTTAATTATATTATTAAAACTAATATCAATATTATAACATNCAAAGAATTATACTAATTATGAGACACTTAATTAATCTTAATTATATTATTAAAATTAATATCAATATTATAACATTCTTAAAAGTCATTTTCCGTTGTCCATTTTCTAAATTTGTCTGCACAGTGGGTCCCACGCCTCGTCATCAACTCGACATGGGTCCCACGACAACATGCTCACAAGACGGCCCAATCGCATGGCCACAAGTTTTGCGCCGTAGTGACCACTGGGTCCCACCACCATCACCCTTACCCATTTAAAAAAAATAATTGTGTAAGAATATTCTAAAATTGACTCTTAATTTTGCATGTGATTTTTGTATGACATGAGAATATAGCAAATTTATTTTTTATTTTATTTTATTTTATTTTAA
>JXCR01144002.1:21926-51240 GCA_002079205.1 Phalaenopsis hybrid cultivar
TAATTGTTTTTCTCTTTCTATATTTTTATTGTAAAAATTCATATCTCTATGAATTGCTTTTAACTCATGTATTTGTGTGTGTAAAATTTTAATTTATTTAATGATAAAATAAGAAACCTAAGGACAGATGTGAATATCCCAATCTTCAAAATTTTGCACAATTTTTATAAAATTATATTTGGTTAGGGGGGCTCTAGTTATAATATCAAAATGCTATACACATCTAATCTCTTGCATGATTAGATTGGGATCTCACAATCATTAATTGATTATTGATCATATAGGAAGTAATTTGAGATTAGAGANACATAATTAATTAAAACAACTTTTAAAACTTATCTTCACCTCAGTTGTCTGCCCTATTTGAACTCATGCACGAGCCCCCTTTCACGTGAAGCTTGTCTCTCAAGCCAACACAGCAGTTTCTTCTCCTCTTCTCCCAGCACGCGAACTTTGTCGTCTCCTCCTTCCTTCGGTCGAGTCTCAATTCAACAGAGTAGCACGGGCAGAGCTTCCCTTCAGCTAGGGTTCGACATCAAAAGTTTCTTTCTTCTTCGATCACAATGCGACCAATGTAGCAGTGTACGCAGAGCTCCGAACACCCTTCTTGTCTGTCTTTGATCGCTTATTGACCCGAGCAGTGTGTGAAGCTGCAAGTTCTTCCTCCCTCAACTAAGGTAAGACATTGAATCAGGTAAGAAACACACTCCTTTTCACTCTCCCTTCATTGTAGCTTCTTTCTTTTTCTGTGACTTCTTCCTTCGCTCACTAACAAGTCACAAATTAGGGCTAGAATGAAGGTTCTCTCTTCTTCCCATCTCCTCAGTTGCTCTCTCCCTTCCTCTCTCGTTTGATGGTTTGAATGAGGAGAAGTGTGCATGAGTGAGCAATATGTTAAGAGGGGATGCATCTCCTCTAAATGCCAATACCTTATTTATTTATTATTTTTATTTTTTAAGTCTATCTTTTAGCTATTACAGTTAACCCTCTCATGAAGAGCGTCGAAGGCGTCTGTGAGATGTTTGATCAAAATTTTCGCTTGAGTTGGATTGTGGCAAAAGTTTGGCTAATGAATTCTCTCAGATCGATTGATCTTAGTAATCGATTTAGACAATTTGAACTTGGTCAGCTTTTGGGCCTTGTTTTAGTAGGGGCTGCACTTGGTCAAACGAGTTCTTTGATCTTCTGCTAATGAAACTTTAAGTCTCTCATCGATTGGCCATTTGTTCTTCTACTAGTGAGCCTTCCTAGTCGTAAGTCTTCGTCTCTCAGTATGTTGGATCTCCTCGAGCAAATGGTGTACAATTTATTATTTAGGAATGCTTTAAGTTATACTCACTTTATAAATCTCCTCATTTTAAACTTTTTAAAAAATATTACAAAATATAATNTCGTAGCCGCACTTGAAACTGTTGTAGCTACGCCGGGTGGCATGACTATCACGCAATTAGACGTATCTACGCCAGTGATATACAAATTCCAGCTTTGCAAGGACAGAGTGCATGAAATAATTATGCCTTTTTTTGGTGTGATGGTGCCTTTGAGACGGTCCCTGCTGTTTCCATTTCTTAAGTTTGTGATTTGAGCAACGATGGCATTATTTGCGTGCAGTGTTTATCAACAAGACTTTGGTGAAGCGGGAAAGGGACGAGGATAATGATTTCAACGAGATCTTTCTCTCGTGGGATTGAGATGAAGGTTTGAAGTTTTATATGTTCCTGTGTTTATAGAGAGTTGATTTAAATGTGTATCTTTGTACATTTTTATCATTTATAGTGGAAATCTTTTGGCATGTAACTTCGTGAGTTTTTGTCATCTCAGGTTTTTCATGTAAAACTCGGTGTGTTTTTCTGAGATTATTTTGTTTTGTTTCTGTTCGAAATTTTATCCCGCTTTTCTCGAATCTATTTGATCCTATTATGCCATGTAGTTTTGATTTCTAATTAATCAAAACCCTAAGTGCACATTCCATTCCACTTAAACTTTCATATAGCTTTGGTATGACTACCCTATGCATGGAAATGCATATTTCGAGTTTAAATATTAGATATGTAAATAAATATATATTGTGTGGTTTGTATATAAATGCCCTCTTTTATTAGGGGCATTTAAATACATACCACTCCATTATTATCAATATATCAACCATACCACCCACATCAAAAATACCAGCATGGATAAGATGTCATGTATGTAAAAAAAATTAAAGTATAGGTGCTAGATATGTAAATACATACAAATTGAGTGGCATATATGTAAATTCTCAGTTTTTTTTTTTTTGATGAATTGTAACAGCCAGCAGCCCGCTGGAAATTTTATGAATGAATCCATGCAAAGCATTGATGTGAAGCCCCACTTGATTCAAATATTAAGAAAAAGAAGAAGCAGAAACAATGATGCTTTTGTTTTTGTCTCGTAGCTTTATTTCATCTCATAACGGTCCTTTCAACCCCTTTTCAGAGCTTTAGGCGCACATTGAGCGGCGAAGGCCGCAAATTCTTTTCAAGGAGAAAGCCAGCACCAACCGAATTTATTTCGCTTCTGCCGCCCACTTCTAACTCAATAATTATACTTTCATGTGTGTTCTTTTCCTTGTAGCCATAAGGAATGTGTCCCTTGGGTTGGTACTTGGCTTTTGTAACCCGAGCACTTGGAACGTGGTATTTGGTCAGCTCGACACTTGATCGAGTAGTCGGCTCTGTAACTTGATAGTTGGGAAGCTTGACAAGTCAACATGAGAGCCTAGCAAGGCGATTTGGTAGGTCAACAGTGCTAGCTTGTAGAGCGAATTGATAGGCAAGTAGGATTAAGTTAACAACTTAGTTGGGTAATTTGGAAGATTGATAGGGTAACGTGGTGGGGCAATTTGGCGGGTTGGTAGGATAACCCTGACAACTCAACTTGGCAGGACGAAATCTGGTAGTTTGACTGGGAGACTTGGCAAATTGGTGAAGGGATCAACAGACAATTTGGCAGGCTGACAGGGCAGCATGATATATTGGAAGGTCAATAGGGCAACCTTGTATTGCAATATGATGGGCCACTTAAATGTTATAAATGTAAGTATCAAACTTGAGGCGTGGAATCTCAATTCACATAGTAGTATATCATTATCTAAGAGAAAAAGTGCAAAACGAAACTATGAACACATCATAAACTAGTACCTATCAGTTATTGTTCTTCTCCTGTATACCAAGTCTCTCCTACTAAACATATCAATCTAAATTTTTTTTTCCTGAAAGAAGCCATTAATTTGAACAGTAAGTTTGACCAAGTGACCAATTATAATTTTAATATGCATTAAATTATTATGTCATTGCTATGCATGAATGACCAAAAGAAAATATAGTTCATTACCTTATAAAATTGTAAACTTTCACTTTAATTCTATCCCTTCTTGTTTTACTTTTTAACTTTTTTAAGAGTCATAATAAAATTATTATCATACCCGAATCTATCTTAGAAAAATGTACCCAAAATTNGGAAAGCTAAGTTGCTTTGGTGGGCCATACATAAAGGTCTATAACAGTCACGTGACTCCAATGTGCATGCCTGCAAATCGAAAAAATACTAAGTATTTTGAATCCATTGTACACATTGTATTGTACACCTTGTATAGATTGCTATACAATATGTACAATCGATCGTGTACGACTTTATTGTAATATTCTCTCCCGTAGATCACAACTAGAATATCTGTTCCATTTGTCCGGACGACAGCGTAAATCACACCATATCATTTGTATAACAACGTGAAGCGATCTACACCATCATTCTGGCCATGCATCATCAGGACACCATATTTTCTTCGTCTAAATATCAAATTATTATTATCTTAAATAAAATAAGCGCTCAGATCAATAATTACAATTCTTCAAATTTGCTGCCAACTAATATGATAAACATAATAATAAAGAAAATGGGTGGTAAATTTTAATTTTATGGATTTTGAAATTATTTATTGATATGATATCAAAAGCTTTATAGGATTCAAGCTGAGTTTTGATGCAAATTAAAGTCTTAAAAAAGAAGACAGATTTGAAAATTTTTAAAATTAGCTTGAGATTGAATGATTCTCTCTTTTATTTTATAAATATGTAGTTAGAGCAACCATTATTAATAATCAATTTCTATGATCACAAAATTGTACAATTCAAAACAAAATTTTGGCTATGAACAAAGGCAAATTAAATTGCAAACTTAGACAACCTAAATTATATATCTTTTTCTCCTATCTTGAAGCTTAGATCGTGTGCCCCCTAGGTTTGACAGATGCTTTTGTTGCCAACTCTATAGAGGCAATGCTTGTTGGAACAACCCCTCAGCCTTTTTTATCTGCAAGTGATGTGGTAGTCCGCAATTACACTAATATGGATGCCCCATTACACCCGCTATCATCATTAACATTAACACAAGCCAATGTTGTTAATGATAATGCTATCATAGCTAATAATGCTGATTTTCATCATCCTTAATAAGATTGATGCTCATGATTAACATTAATGCATATCCTATTTTCATCAACATGATTGATTTTTATCATCGAGACCAAAATAAATCAATATCTATCAAGATTAATATTCATCGTTCACACCAAACATGAGACCTATTTTCACAGATAATGTTGATGCCTATCTTTGTCAACAATCTTGATATCCATCACTGCTTAAAAGACCAACACTCATTATCAATGATAATGTTGATGCTTGTTGTCGCTACCAAAGCTCATTAAGTCCATCTTATATAATGTTGAAATTCATCATCCTAACTATCAATATCTTCTCTCAAAAGTAGATAAGTTGATCACAAAATTGATCGTCTCTTGTTGATAATTCTAATGTTGAAAGAATCTTCTTATTCTACCACTAAAGCCATCTTCCATAGTTCATATTTAGTAAATTTTATCAAAACATTCTTTAGTTAGAAGAAAGTGGACAATTTGCTATAAATTACTGACACTAATAAAATTACTCAACTAAGCTAAGTCTAATTGTTTTTCTCTTTCTATATTTTTATTGTAAAAATTCATATCTCTATGAATTGCTTTTAACTCATGTATTTGTGTGTGTAAAATTTTAATTTATTTAATGATAAAATAAGAAACCTAAGGACAGATGTGAATATCCCAATCTTCAAAATTTTGCACAATTTTTATAAAATTATATTTGGTTAGGGGGGCTCAGTTATAATATCAAAATGCTATACATATCAAATCTCTCGCATGATTAGATTGGGATCTCACAATCATGAATTGATTATTGATCATATAGGAAGTAATTTGAGATTAGGGAAACCTTACTTAGAACTTGAAAGAATGTTCACATTAACATTACGGGCATGATAATAATCAACCAACTCATTCTCCTACAAAATATTGTACATTGAAGGAGACGATGTGCTGCTCCTTAAGGCCTGTTTGGGGCAGCTGAACTTGTTTGAAGAAGTAGTTGTGAAACTGTTACAAAAAATAAATAAATATTTTTTTAAAAAAAAACTAAGGTGGCTATTACAAATCTATTTTATTTTAAAAAAACCAGACCACAACTTCTTGGTAGCCATCACATTTTAGCAGCCGATGTTGAAAAAATAGCTTTCTACCATAGAAATTTCTAAAAGCAACAAGAAAGCAATTCTCCAAATAGAACTGTTGTGGCAGTCTGAAAAGCAAAACAGGCAGAAAGAAGTCTCAACAGACCCTTAGTCTCATAAGACACCTCTCATGCTTTTCTAAGATGCTTTGAATGTTGCATGAATTTTAGTTGTAGGGCGATATTTCGTCACCTCTAAGCTTATGTATGATAATGATTAATGCCTTTGAGATTACATAATATCATCCAAATTTGTTCTAATTTTAAATTTTTTTGTTATTGAAGTAAGATATTCATGATCCTAACAACATTTATTGTCCTCATTAGAATAAACCGAATACAACCACATGAATAATAAAGTAATCTTTACTCCCTTTTAATATATTATGATAATTTATCTCTATACAGAGATTTTAAAAAGTACATCATTCGATATCATGCCATTTTAATATGTAAATCGTCCAATATCTTTGTGCAATAATTATGTTTCTTTTGAGATTTTTATATGAATAAACATCACCTACATTATGAGACTTAGACATCCTGATAATTTTAAATGAAAGGAGAGTCCATATATCGCTCTATCTTTTGAAGACTTTTCAGGCACGATTATTTGCAACAATAACTACTCTTTGAGGCTTCATTATTTATATGTATTTTATAATTTTTTTTCATCTTTCAAAGTGTAACCAAACTTACGATAAGATTCCAAGAGAAATCCTTTGGAGAGTTCTAGAGAAGAAAGGTGTTGATATGACTTATATTCAAGTCATTAAGGATATGTATACTAGATTTGTTACTTGTGTTCAAACAACAGGTGGATTGACCAAATATTTTCTTCTTTCAGTTGGATTACATTATGGGATCGGCTTTAAGCCCATATCTTTTTGCTTTAGTTATGGATGCTTTTATTGGAAATTTACAAAAGAATGTATCTTGGTGTATGCTTTTTGCTTATGATATCCTTCTTGTGGATAAGACTTGAGAAAGAGCTCCGGCAAAACTTGAATTATGGAGGTCTACTTTTGGGTCTAAAGACCATCATTTGAGTAGAACTAAAATTAAATATATGGAAGTAATTTTAGTAGTAGTAGCTCTAGTGACAGAGTTATAACTATATGTGATCAAATTATTAAAAGGTGTGAACATTTTAGGTATCTTAGGTCTATTGTTAAAAATAATGGTGATATAGATGAGGATGTTATTAGTAGAATTCAGGTTGGTTGGTTGAAGTGAAGGAATGCTTCTGGGCTATTGTGTGATGGAAAAGTATCCCTGAGGCTGAATGGAAAATTTTATAAGCTGGTGGTGAGACCTACAATGCTCTATAGCACAAAATGTTGGCCTTTAAAAGAGTAGCATAAAATAGAGTTAAGTGATGTCGAGATAAGAATGCTTAGCTGGATGAGTGACTTTACACATAGAGACAAACTGCGAAATGAATATATTCGTGATGGGGTTGGAGTGGCTCCAGTGGAGGACAAAATTAGAGAGAGTTGTTAGATTCGACTTATGTTAAGAAAAGCAGGGATAGATCAAGAAAAATTTGGGCATATTTTATAAAAAAATATCTTCACTTGTTAGAATTAAATGAAAATATGGCACTCAATAGGACACAATGGAGAAAAAGGATTCATGTAGCTGACCCCTCTTAGCTTGATAAAGGCTTGTTGTTGTTGTTGTATAGTGTAATCAAACTTCTAAGTATATTTATTATAATCAGAGGTAGAAAGGTTACCATAATATTTTCTTAATAAATTATGCACAACTTAAGTTATTAGGTGTGTTGCTCCATAAACATAACTTTTGATGAAAGAGGTCAATAAAAATTCATCAAAATTTTTTGAACTATTTTAAGTTAGCCGTCAAAGTTTTATTTGATTATTTTACTTGTGATCACGTAGGCCAAATTAAATTATTCTTGGGAACAAATTTAGATTGATTATAATGCACATTTGGCTATGTTCTTGGAATCAAAAGTGAAAATAGTTTATCCATACAATGTTGCTACTCATTTAAAGTCATGGTCATGACTATGACTAAAAGAAAAAACTTTAGGTAAGAATTGTGCACAGAGTTGATATTAAGTTGATTTAATTATGAAATTTATAATATATAAAAGCAACCTTAAAAATTAGTTGCTAGCACGATTTCCTTTGATAAAGAGAAAGATAGTGAAGAAAGAAAAAAATTCAATTACAACCATGTACATGAATTTAATATTAATGATGTTTTATGGTGGTAACGACAGTTGTTGCCAATCTTAGTTTGCTTCCAATTAAACAAATGCTTTAATGGATGCTATGGAAAGCATTTATTCAGTTACAATTGGGCTTAGCATATTGATATGACCATCTTTTTTATGTAGTAACATTTTTCATAGTTACATTCATATGATCATATTTTTCAAGAGTTCATTTCTTTTATTTATTCTATTATGAAGTTATTATAGTTATAATCTCTCACCATTTTTTTTTACTATTCTTCTCTCCATAATGTATTTTTTCTTATACATTAATCTTTTCTCAAAACAAACTTAGTCTAATAAGGATCTTTTCCTGTACTCGAACACAATGAAGTTTTTCAACAAATCTCTTAGTTAATAATTGATGGTCAAATTGCTACAAAAATCATTATGCACTCTCTATATTATTACACACACACACACACTCTCTCTCTCTCTCTCTCTCTCTCTCTCTCTTACTTATTATATTCTGAAGTTATTATAGTTATAATCTCCCACCATTTCCTTTTACCATTCCTCTCTCCATGGTGAAAATTTTCTTATTCATTATTATTTTCTCAAAACAAACTCAGTCTAATAAGAATCTTTTCCTGTACTTAACACAATGAAGTTCTTTAGCAAATCTCTTAGTTAATAAGTGATATGATCAAATTGTTACAAAAATCTTTATGCACTCTTTATATGGTCTCTCTCTCTCTCTCTTATTTTCTCATTGCCTTTGAAGAGAGCAACCTCCATGTATAGTAGTTCCTACATTAACACTTCATAGACTCTTGATGCATGCACTCTTCCCNAGACCTACAAGGCTCTATAGTGCATAATGTTGGTCGTTAAAAGTGTAGCATAAGTCAAGATGAGAATGCTTAGGTGTATGAGTGGCTTCACACTTAGAGACAAAATGTTAAATGAATATACTCGTGATAGGATTGGTGTAGCTCTAGTGGAGGACAAAATTAGAGAGAGTCGTCTTAGATAGTTTGGTCACATTAAATGTCAACCATCTGATGATCCTGTTAGGAGAGTACATGTTGTAGATTCGACTTATGTTAAGAAAAGCAGGGACAAATCAAGAAAGATTTGGGCATATTGTATACAAAATGATCTTAACTTATTATAATTAAATGAAAACATGACACTCAAAAGATGCAATGGAGAAAAAGGATTCATGTAGCCGACCCCACTTAACGAGATAAATGTTTGTTGTTGTTGTTGTATAATGTAATCAAGCTTCTAAGATTGTTTATTATAATCAGAGGTAGAAAGATTGTAATAATATTTTCTTAATAAAATAGGCACAAGTTAAGTTACTAGGTGTGTTGCTCCATAAAAATAACTTTTGATAAAAGAGGTCAAGAAAAATTCATCAAAATTTTTTGAACTATTTTAAGTTAGCTTCCAAATATTTATTCGATTATTTTACTTGTGATCAATTAGGCTAAATTTAATTATTCTTGGGATCAATTTTAGATTGACTATAATGCAACATTTGGCCTATGTTCTTGGAATCAAAAGTGAAAATAGTTTATCCGTACAATGTTCCTGCTCATTTAAAGTCATGGTCATGATTATGACCAAAAGAAAAACTTTAGGAAAGAATTGTGCATAGAGTTGATATTAAATTGATTTAATTATGAAATTTATGATATATAACGGCTGCCTTAAAAATTAGTTGCTACTACGATTTCCTTTGATAAATAGAAAGATAGTGAAGAAAGAAAGAAATTCAATTACAACCATGTTCATGAATTTAATATAAATGATGTTTTATGGTGGTAACTACAATTGTTGTCAATCTTAGTTTGCTTCCCCTTAAACAAATGCTTTCATGGATGCTAGGAAAAGTATTTATTCAATTACAATTGTGCTTATCATATTGATATGACCATCTTTACTGCCAATATTAATCTCTCACCATTACTTTTACCGTTCTTCTCTCCATGGAGTAATTTTTCTTATACATTTTTCTTTTCTCAAAACAAGCTCAGTCTAACAAGAATCTTTTCTTGTACTTGAACAAATGAAGTTCTTTAGCAAATCTCTTAGTTAATAAATGATATGATGAAATTGTTACAAAATCTTTATGCACTCTCTATATGGTCTCTCTCTCTCTCTCTCTCTCTCTCTCTCTCTTATTTTCTGATTGCCTCTCAAGAGAGCAACCTCCATGTATAGTAGTTCCTACATTAACACTTCATAGACTCTTGATGCATGCACTCTTCCCCCTAGCTTATAGATGAATCCAAACCACAAGTATAACTCTTATAAGTATGACTAAAGATGTAAAGAAAAAACTTTTTGTATTTAAAAGTCTAATATCGAAGAGTTGTGCTGAACAAAATAGTACCTCTTTAAGATTGATGAGGAGGGTCAAACCGATATGACAGTAAGAGTTCGTGCAGAAGTGATTTGAACTTGTACGATGTGTATAAATTTCAAAGATATATAGTATTTAATTTATTGAAATCATTGATATGAAATAGTAAAAGTAAATGTGTTAGTTCCATCAGCTCGATGAATTTCTCTAACATGAACCTGAATCTTTATGTTTTTGATTTAAATGTATAGTATTTAAAGTTACTTTGATTCATCATGTTGAGACATTTGATTAGCATTCAAATTGATATAATGAGCCATATATTTATTTACAAAAGATTTTCCAAATTTTAGTTTTCCTTTTGTCCAACAAATAATAAATTACAGATTCATTTATGTTTATGTAAACAATTCATATTTATATGACTTGGCATTAAATATTTCAGTGTAGTAAAATTTGAGTGTTAGATATGTAAATATATAAGAATTGTGTGGCATGCATGCAAATGTCCTAAAATAANACTTTATCTTTTGAAGACTTTTCAGTCAAGATTATTTGCAACAATAACTACTCTTTGAGGCTTTATTATTTAAATGTATTTTATAATTTTTTTCATCTTTCAATGTGTAACCAAACTTACGATAAGATTCTAAGAGAAATCCTTTGGAGAGTTCTAGAGAAGAAAGGTGTTGATATGACTTATATTCAAGTCGTTAAAGATATGTATACTAGATTTGTTACTTGTGTTCAAACAGCAGGTGGATTGACCAAATATTTTCTTATTTCAGTTGGATTACATTATGGGATCGGCTTTAAGCCCATATCTTTTTGCTTTAGTTATGAATGTTTTTACTGGACATTTACAAAAGAATGTATCTTGGTGTATGCTTTTCGCTTATGATATCCTTCTTGTGGATAAGACTTGAGAAAGAGCTCAGGCAAAACTTGAATTATGGAGGTCTACTTTAGGGTCTAAAGACCATCATTTGAGTAGAACTAAAATTAAATATATGGAAGTAATTTTAGTAGTAGTAGCTCTAGTGACAGAGTTATAACTATATGTGATCAAATTATTAAAAGGTGTGAACATTTTAGGTATCTTAGGTCTATTGTTCAAAATAATGGTGATATAGATGAGGATGTTATTAGTAGAATTCAGGTTGGTTGATTGAAGTGAAGGAATGCTTCAGGGCTATTGTGTGATGGAAAAGCATCGCTTAGGCTGAAAGGAAAATTTTATAAGATGGTGGTGAGACCTACAATGCTCTATAGCACAAAATGTTGGCCTTTAAAAGAGTAGCATAAAATAGAATTAAGTGATGCCGAGATAAGAATACTTAGCTGGATGAGTGATTTTACACATAGAGACAAACTGCGAAATGAATATATTCGTGATAGGTTTGGAGTAGCTCCAGTGGAGGACAAAATTAGAGAGAGTCATCTTAGATGTTTTGGTCACATTAAACCTCGACCATCTGATGATCTGGTTAGGAGAGTAGATGTTGTAGATTCGACTTACGTTAAGAAAAGCAGGGATAGACCAAGAAAAATTTGGGCATATTTTATAAAAAATTATCTTAACTTGCTAGAATTAAATGAAAATATGGCACTCAATAGGACACAATGGAGAAAAAGGATTCATGTAGCTGACCCCACTTAGCTTGATAATGGCTTGTTGTTGTTGTTGTATAGTGTAATCAAACTTCTAAGTATATTTATTATAATCAGAGGTAGAAAGGTTACCATAATATTTTCTTAATAAATTATGCACAACTTAAGTTATTAGGTGTGTTGCTCCATAAACATAACTTTTGATGAAAGAGGTCAAGAAAAATTCATCAAAATTTTTTGAACTATTTTAAGTTAGCCATCAAAGTTTTATTTGATTATTTTACTTGTGATCACTTAGGACAAATTAAATTATTCTTGGGAACAAATTTAGATTGATTATAATGCACATTTGGCTATGTTCTTGGAATCAAAAGTGAAAATAGTTTATCCATACAATGTTGCTACTCATTTAAAGTCATGGTCATGACTATGACTAAAAGAAAAAACTTTAGGTAAGAATTGTGCATAGAGTTGATATTAAGTTGATTTAATTATGAAATTTATGATATATAAAAGCAACCTTAAAAATTAGTTGCTAGCACGATTTCCTTTGATAAAGAGAAAGATAGTGAAGAAAGAAAAAAATTCAATTACAACCATGTACATGAATTTAATATTAATGATGTTTTATGGTGGTAACGACAGTTGTTTTCAATCTTAGTTTGCTTCCAATTAAACAAATGCTTTAATGGATGCTATGGAAAGCATTTATTTAGTTACAATTGGGCTTAGCATATTGATATGACCATCTTTTTTATGTAATAACATTTTTCATAGTTACATTCATGTACATGAAGTTATTATAATTATAATCTCTCAACATTTTTTTTACTATTCTTCTCTCCATGGTGTATTTTTTTCTTATACATTAATCTTTTCTCAAAACAAACTTAGTATAATAAGGATCTTTTCTTGTACTCGAACACAATGAAGTTTCTTAGCAAATCTCTTAGTTAATAATTGATGATCAAATTGTTACAAAAATCTTTATGCACTCTCTATATTGTTACTCTCTCTCTCTCTCTCTCTCTCTCTCTCTCTCTCTCTCTCTCTTACTTATTATATTCTGAAGTTATTATAGTTATAATCTCCCACCATTTCCTCTTACCATTCCTCTCTCCATGGTGAAAATTTTCTTATTCATTATTCTTTTCTCAAAACAAGCTCAGTCTAACAAGAATCTTTTCCTGTATTCGAACACAATGAAGTTCTTTAGCAAATTTGTTAGTTAATAAGTGATATGATCAAATTGTTACAAAATCTTTATGCACTCTTTATATGGTCTCTCTCTCTCTCTCTCCTCTCTCTCTCTTATTTTCTTGTTGCCTCTCAAGAGAGCAACCTCCATGTATAGTAGTTCCTACATTAACACTTCATAGACTTTTGATGCATGCACTCTTCACCCTACCTTATAGATGTGTCCAAACCACAAGTATAACTCTTATAAGTATGACTAAAGATGTAAAGAAAAAACTTTTTGTATTTAAAAGTCTAATATCGAAGAGTTGTGCTGAACAAAATAGTACCTCTTTAAGATTGATGAGGAGGGTCAAACCGATATGACAGTAAGAGTTCGTGCAGAAGTGATTTGAACTTGTACGTTGTGTATAAATTTCAAAGATATATAGTATTTAATTTATTGAAATCATTGATAGGAAATAGTCAAAGTAAATGTGTTAGTTCCATTAGCTCGGTGAACTCCTCTAACATGAACCTGAATCTGTGTTTTTGATTTAAATACATAGTATTTAAAGTTGATTTGATTCATCATGTTGAGACATTTGATTAGCATTCAAATTGATATAATGAGCCATATATTTATTTACAAAANAATATGACAGTAAGAGTTCGTGTAGAAGTGATTTGAACTTGTACGATGTGTATAAATTTCAAGGATATATAGTATTTAATTTATTGAAATCATTGATATGAAATAGTAAAAGTAAATGTGTTAGTTCCATCAGCTCGATGAATTTCTCTAACATGAACCTGAATCTTTATGTTTTTGATTTAAATGTATAGTATTTAAAGTTACTTTGATTCATCATGTTGAGACATTTGATTAGCATTCAAATTGATATAATGAGCCATATATTTATTTACAAAAGATTTCCAAATTTTAGTTTTCCTTTTGTCCAACAAATAATAAATTACAGATTCATCTATGTTTATGTAAACAATTCATATTTATATGACTTGGCAATAAATATTTCAGTGTTAAGAATAATAGTAAAATTTGAGTGTTAGATATGTAAATATATAAGAATTGTGTGGCATGCATGCAAATGTCCTAAAATAATAACTGCACGCTGTTTGGTGTTCGATCGTCGCCACGAGCGGCTCTGAACATCCGAGGAATCCTTTGGACGCCCGAGTAGATCGGCTCCCTTGCAGACGAACCGTACGTTATCCTGAGCCTAAGGAAAGACTTAAGCTAAACTACACCGCCAAATGGTTATATTAATAGGCCGCCGAGCAGAAATGGGGACAGATAGCAAGAAATCATCGGCCATGGCGGAGGAGGGCANCTTATATTAATAGGCCGCCGAGCAGAAATGGGGACAGATAGCAAGAAATCATCGGCCATGGCGGAGGAGGGCACCGCTACGATAAGCTCACCTTCTTCCTCCATCCTCAAAACCAACTCCCCTTTCTCTTCCTCGTTCCGTTTCATCCGCTTCTCAGACCAGTCGAATCCCTCTCCGACTCCCGGAAATCAACTTGAGCTCGATGAATGCGACGTATTCTGGCCGACGGATGTTTACTCCGATCGATCGTCTGGCGGTGGAGACTCGCCGATCTCCAATCGGTCAGTATCCAGCGAGATTGACTCCAGCCATCGGCGGCCCCCTTTCCGACAGGGGAGATTTGGGCTCTCTGCTGCCCTAGCCGAAGATAATGGGCCGCCGGTGCAGAAACGGCTGTCGTCGATCAACGTGCCAGCAGGTAGACCGGGGGCGGGAGGAATGAGTAAGATATTGCATCAATCGGCGCCTGTGAATGTGCCGGTGTGGCCAAAGGGGCTCAGGAAACCTGTGGGAGCGTTGATGGAGGTGGATGAAGGAGATGCGGAGGATGAGGTCGAGGATGAGATGCTACCGCCGCACTTGATCGTTGCGCGATCTCAAGTGATGACGTTCTCTGTTTTCGAGGGAGTGGGAAGAACCCTAAAGGGGAGGGATCTCCGGCGAGTGCGAAACGCCGTGTTTCAGCAAACAGGATTCCTTGATTAATCCGATCTATCAAGCTGTAAAGCTATTTCGCTTGATGGATTGCTGTTTTTCTTTTATTCTTATTATTATGTGGGAGAAAATAACGAAGCCGCGGCTCTNGACGGGATTCCTTGATTAATCCGATCTATCAAGCTGTAAAGCTAATTCGCTTGATGGATTGCTGTTTTTCTTTTATTCTTATTATTATGTGGGAGAAAATAACGAAGCCGCGGCTCTGGTATGTATGATTTTTCTCCTGCTATCCATTTTTTCTTCCTCCTTTTTTTTTCTTTTGAAGCTATGTGTTGCAAGTTTGAATACTGACTGGGTCGATGGATCTGTCAATCTTGGAATTTTGAAGGAAACAGTTTTCCGATATCTATATGTATATGTTGTTATGGAGGGGATGATTTGGAGGCAGTGATCCTATATTTTTATTTTTTATGCTCTTTGTTTACTACTGCTGTTTATGAAGATATTTGTGGTAATGAAATTCTTATTTATTTAAAGATATATTGCTGGAGCTTTGTTTATTTGCTATGCTGTGCAGCAGGGTGATTTGTATTCATTAAATGTACCTGAAGAGTAGTTGTTGTTCTGAAATCTTTCTCTGCTCCTACAGAATTCTACAATTGGCATATACTTAGCTGCTGTTTATTGAATTTCTAAGAAGCTACGAAAGTTTTGAATAATTTGGAACAGTTCATAAGAAAAGGAGATATAGCTATGGATTCTGCCTTGATTTTAGATATTAAAAAATTGAAATTTCTGTGAGAAGTATTATAGAAGGTAACAAAATCAGGAAAACGAAGAAAAACACTTGTTAATTTATTGAGCATTGGACTAACTACTGATGAAAGACTTCAAAACTGTTGNAAAAGTTTTGAATAATTTAGAACAGTCCATAAGAAAAGGAGATATAGCTAAGTATTCTGCCTTGATTTTAGATATTAAAAAATTGAAATGTTCTGTGAGAAGTTATTACAGAAGGTAACAAAATCAGTAAAACGAAGAAAAACACTTGTTAATTTATTGAGCATTGGACTAACTACTGATGAAAGACTTCAAAACTGTTGCAGAATTGTTTATAGTTTGAATCAGGCATCACAGAAATTGTGGTTTTTTTATTGTCTTGTTGTTCTTTAGGATGAGCTTTTAGGTTTTTAGAGCGATTCATGTTCTTTCTTCAGCAAAGTGTGGTTCATGTTTCTTTAGTTTGGGACATGATTTTATGATGGTGGGACTAATGGGAAATGCTTTATTGAAAGTTGAAATGCATCTTTGAATTAGACTTACGTCGTCACAACTGGAGTTTTGGAATATTAATGAAATGAGTGCCATATGGCCCACAAAAAAATGATCTTTTGCCACAAATTTTTCATTCTTATTGGATCCCGGATTGTTTTTTATGAACGCATCCTGAAAGTTAAGAGTCGAGTGAAGGAGAAAATGCGGTAAATAAAGAATTACTGCGGAAAGAATCAGGGTAGTCTTAATTGCCTCATCTGATCATTTTTTTGTCTCTTATTTATAAAAACGTGTTTTGTATAATTACAAAAATGATGGAATAGTTATGGAAATCGTTCTTAATATGATTAATGCTCTCTTAAATTGTATGGATTTCATTCCATATCTGTTACAATTTACATTTTGATATGACAGTATTTGGTTGGTCGTTTCGCTAGATTGTGGTTGATTAGGTGATCAATTGAGTGACAATCGCGCCTTGTGTTTGATCAATTGAGGCATTCAGTCAGACGATGATCTCGTCTGCCGTTGCAAGAGCAGGTTGATTGTTCAATCGCAATCAGGGGGTTTCTGTCTGCGATTCTGTCGGTTGGTTGGTCGACTGATGAGTCGATTTGTTTTGTCGGGTGAATCGTGATTCACTTGTCGTTCTGACTCAAGTCTTATGGGGCGTACGTATCATCTACCTGATTGATTCATCGTCTCGGGCGGATACCCCTCTTAGTAAGGTCTTAAACAGATCTTGTTGCTACATGTGTGAGGTATCTGATGAAACTTGTTGTCATGATGAATTACGCTTCGCCTTTGGTAGATTTTATCGGATGATAGACCATCTCCAGGGCTTTGACCTGTCCCTGGTTTAGAGATGTGACTTCACCTGTTTTACGGTGACTTGTCAATTGATTGTTTATCTTTGGGGGAAGTTCTTTGTTTTTGGTTGTTCGTTTTCTTTGAGATTCATGTCGATAGCTATAGTGCATACATATTAGTTCCCCGAATTTTCTCTCTCCTTGGTGACAACGTCGTCCCCCGTTGCCACAACCGCCTCATCTACCCCCGCCCGTGGTCGCTCGCTACAGCCTCCCATCGCAGCCTCTGGCCCCCGCCACCCCACTGTTGAGTCGTCATTGACATCGCCTATGTCGTCGCGTCGTCGCGTCGCCGCATCTCTCATCGTCGTCGCCACAACCGTCACCATCGTCAACACCGTCGACTTCGCCGCTGCCGCCTACCGCTTGTCAGTAGTCGCTCGTTGCCTTACCAGCCGTCGTGCCCACCGCTGCTGTTGCAATCTCGCCCACCGCCNCGATCAATTGGGTGACGATCACGCCTTGTGTTTGATCAACTGAGGCATTCAGTCAGACGATGATCTCGTCCGCCGTTGCAAGAGCAGGTCGATCGTNCTGAAATGCATCTTTGAATTAGACTTACGTCATCACAACTGGAATTTTGGAATATTAATGAAATGAGTGGCCTATGGCCCACAAAAAAATGATCTTTTGCCACAAATTTTTCATTCTTATTGGATCCCGGATTGTTTTTATGAACGCATCTTGAGAGTTAAGAAGAAGTGAAGGAGAAAATGCGGTAAATAAAGAATTACTGCGGAAAGAATCAGGGTAGTCTTAATTGCCTCATCTGATCGTCTTTTTGTCTCTTATTTATAAAAACGTGTTTTGTATGATTACAAAAATGATGGAATAGTTATGGAAATCGTTCTTAATATGATTAATGTTCTCTTAAATTGTATGGATTTCATTCCATATTTGTGCTACAATTTACATTTTGATATGACAGTATTTGGTTGGTCGTTTCGCTAGATTGTGGTTGATTAGGCGATCAATTGGGTGACGATCACGCCTTGTGTTTGATCAACTGAGGCATTCAGTCAGACGATGATCTCGTCCGCCGTTGCAAGAGCAGGTCGATCGTTCAATCGCAATCAGGGGGTTTCTGTCTGCGATTCTGTCGGTTGGTTGGTCGACTGACGAGTCGATTTGTTTTGTCGTGTGAATCGCGATTCACTTGTCGTTTTGACTCAAGTCTTATGGGGCCTACATATCATCTACTTGATTGATTCATCATCTCGGGCGGNAGTGATTTGTATTCATTAAATGTAGCTGAAGAGTAGTCGTTGTTCTGAAATCTTTCTCTGTTCCTACAGAATTCTACAATTGGCATATACTTAGCTGCTGTTTATTGAATTTCTAAGAAGCTACGAAAGTTTTGAATAATTTGGAACAGTTCATAAGAAAAGGAGATATAGCTAAGGATTCTGCCTTGATTTTAGATATTAAAAAATTGAAATATTCTGTGAGAAGTTATTATAGAAGGTAACAAAATCAGTAAAACGAAGAAAAACACTTGTTAATTTATTGAGCATTGGACTAACTACTGATGAAAGACTTCAAAACTGTTGCAGAATTGTTTATAGTTTGAATCAGGCATCACAGAAATTGTGGTTTTTTTATTGTCTTGTTGTTCTTTAGGATGAGCTTTTAGGTTTTTAGAGCGATTTATGTTTTTTCTTCAGCAAAGTGTGGTTCATGTTTCTTTAGTTTGGGACATGATTTTATGATGGTGGGACTAATGGGAAATGCTTTATTGAAAGTTGAAATGCATCTTTGAATTAGACTTGCGTCATCACAACTGGAATTTTGGAATATTAATGAAATGAGTGCACTATGGCCCATAAAAAAATGATCTTTTGCCACTAATTTTTCATACTTATTGGACCCCGGATTGTTTTTTATGAACCAATCTTGAGAGTTAAGAGTCAAGTGAAGGAGAAAATGCGGAGATAAAGAATTATTGCGGAAAGAATCAGGGTAGTCTTAATTGCCTCATTTGATCGTCTTTTTCTCTCTTATTTATAAAAACGTGTTTTGTATAATTACAGAAATGATGAAATAGTTATGAAAATCATTCTTAATATGATTAATGCTCTCTTAAATTGTATGGATTTCATTTCATATCTATGCTACAATTTACATTTTGATATGACAGTATTTGGTTGGTCGTTTCGCTAGATTGTGGTTGATTAGACGATCAATTGGGTAACAATCGCGTCTTGTGTTTGATCAACTGAGGCATTCAGTCAGACGATGATCTCGTCCGCCGTTGCAAGAGCAGGTCGATCGTTCAATCGCAATCAGGGGGTTTCTGTCTGCGATTCTGTCGGTTGGTTGGTCGACTAACGAGTCGATTTGTTGTCGTGTGAATCGCGATACACTTGTCGTTTTGACTCAAGTCTTATGGGGCCTACATATCATCTACTTGATTGATTCATCATCTCGGGCGGATACCCCTATTAGTAAGGTCTTAAACAGATCTTGTTGCTACCTGTGTGAGGTATCTGATGAAACTTGCTGTCATGATGAATTACGCCTCGCCTTTGGTAGATTTTATCAGATGATAGACCATCTCCAGGGCTTTGACCTGTCCCTTCGTTTAGAGATGCGACTTCACCTGCTTTACGGTGACTTGTCGATTGATTGTTTATCCTTGAGGGAAGTTCTTTNCGACTTCACCTGCTTTACGGTGACTTGTCGATTGATTGTTTATCCTTGAGGGAAGTTCTTTGTTTTTGGTTGTTCGTTCTGTTTGAGATTTGTGTCGATAGCTATAGTGCATACATATTAGTTCCCCGAATTTTCTCTCCTTAGTGACAACACCGTCCCCCGTTGCCACAGCCGCCCTCATCTACCCCCGCCCGTGGTCGCTCGCTACAGCCTCCCATCGCCGCCTCTGGCCCCCGCCACCCACTGTCGAGTCTTCATTGTCGTCGCCTATGTCGTCGAAGTCGCCGCAGCTCTCATCGTCGTCGCCGCAACCGTCACCATCGTCAACACCGCCGACTTCGCTGCTGCCGCCTACCGCTTGTCAATACTCGCTTGTTGCCTTATCAGTCGTCGTGCTCGTCGTTGCTGTTGCAATCGCGCCCACTGCCACCGCTTGCCTGATGCTAATCGTTCGCTGCAGCTCACCCTTCGCCTCTGCCCGTCCCTGCCGCTAGCCAGTCGCTGCCCGCCCGCCATCGGCTCTCACACGCCTAGCCTCCGCCGCTGGCTCCCACCAATTGTCGTTGCCAGCCAGTCGCCCACCCTCGCCACCCGCTACTGCCTTCTGTTGTCGCAACCAACCCCCACCAGTGGCACCCGCCGCTCGCCGCTCCTTGTTGCCCGTCTGTCATAGCTCGCCGCCCGTCGCCCATCCATCCACAAGTAATGCTTCGTGTTGGGTGGAGCAATACTTCGTATATATCNCCGTTTGTCGAAGCTCGCCGCCCGTCGCCCATCCATCCACAAGTAATGCTTCGTGTTGGGTGGAGCAATACTTCGTATATATCATGGGCGATAGAACTTAATACTAAATCACACGTGGACCTAACAATTTTATAAAAAAAAATATAAGTGTTTTCCTTAATATTTTTTGTTTTAAAGAAATATAAATCATAACAGTACAAAGATGTTTTTAAAAATTAAAGAATTAAAAAAAAATAAAACAAAATAAAACGAGCTAAAAGCAAAAGAAAAAAAAACAATAAATCAAAATACTATTTTTATTTTAAATTATCAAGAATAATTGTCACTAGNATATATCATGAGCGATAGAGCTTAATATTAAATCACACGTGGACCTAACAATTTTATAAAAAAATATAAGTTTTTTCTTTAATATTTTTTGTTTTAAAGAAATATAAATCATAACAGTACCAAACATATTTTTAAAAATTAAAGAATTAAAAACAAAATAAAACAAAATAAAACGAGCTAAAAGCAAATGAAAAAAAACAATAAATCAAAATACTATTTTTATTTTAAATTATCAAGAATAATTGTCACTAGGGGTGTAAAGGAGCTGAGCTTGAGCTGGTTGACAGCTTGTTCGGACTTTTTAATTGTTTGTGTTCGATTCTTGTTCGAAATGGTTGATAAATAACACATTTGTATTCAGCTCGATTAAATCTTGTTTCATTAAATTGGCTTTTGTTCGGCTCGTTTAAATATTTAATGAGCTAACTCAAATTTAAACTAAATATATAAAAAACTTCATTTACAAGCCACTTAAGACTTCCAAGGATTTATGGAGTTTCTCAGTTTAGACAGTTTCCAGGGTGTGGGACTAATATAGAGCAGGAATATNTTTAACTATTTAATGAGCCAACTCAAATTTAAACTAAATATATAAAAAACCTATTTAATCATTTACAAGCCACTTAAGAGGAATAGCACTCTTCCAAGGATTTATGGAGTTTCTCAGTTTAGACAGTTTCCAGGGTGTGGGACTAATATAGAGCAGGAATATTTACATACATACATACTACCCATGGTATATTTATTTACACAAGGTACTCGATTATATTTATATGAAATTGTTTTTGGGACATTTTTATAGGTACCAACCACATTTTATGTATTTATACATCTAACATCTAAACTTGTAGATTTTATAATTATACCAGCCAAATAATATTTAAAAGTAATTAAATTTAGCATTTTTTAAATACATAAAAAATTAATATAAAAAATGTAAATAAATATTATTATTTAATTATTTAATTATTTGGTTGAATAAATAACATAATGGCAAAATGTTAGTTAAGGGATATGAGGGGAGGAGAGAGTGTGTGGGGTCAACATGTCCTAGAAGCCTTCTCTCTCGAAAAAAAAAAAAATTATTGTATATGGACGGCGTATAGAGAGATGCATGCGCTGTCCGATCTCTACTATGGATCAGAGTTTTCATCAATTTTTTTTTTAAATAGAGACCCACATAAATACAACTTTGGTATGATCAACGATAGATATCGGATCGCGTATGTATTTATGCATGCACCGTCCATAACCTCTCTCTCTCTCTCTCTCACGTGTTGTGCCGGAGAAGGCTTACTCGAATGGATACTGAAATGCATCAAATTCTAATCTGGCGGTTGGTCCTTAGTGNGGACCCACATAAATACAACTTTGGTATGATCAACGATAGAGATCAGACGGCGTATGCATCTATGCATGCACCGTCCATAACCTCTCTCTCTCTCTCTCTCACGTGCTGTGCCGGAGAAGGCTTACTCGAATGGATACTGAAATGCATCAAATTCTAATCTGGCGGTTGGTCCTTAGTGCTATAATAACGATCAATTCCAACCTCAGATAACTCAATTATAGAGGGAAAGCCAAACAAGAGAATCCTTCCAATTCAAAGAAATGAAATATTTGCAGTCCAGACCAAACAAAATGACAAATTCAGATATATATATATATATTACTCTTTTCTGAACTAATTGTGTCAGAGTTTCAAATATAACAAGTCTGTATTGATTAAAGTGTGCTTTGAGTACAGAGAGCTTCCAATNATTGCAGTCCAGACCAAACAAAATGACAAATTCAGATATATATATATATTACTCTTTTCTGAACTCATTGTGTCAGAGTTTCAAATATAACAAGTCTGTATTGATTAAAGTGTGCTTTGAGTACAGAGAGCTTCCAATGCCCAGAAAAGCCTGAGAAATTTACCTACATACCACACAATTCTTGTGTTCACATATCTAACTCCTAACATTGGATATTTACACTTATAACACATTGGTGTCAGAAACCTATGCAAGTAAAGATGTATTTCACTTTTTAAAATATAATCAGAGCGGTAATTTTGATGCTTATGTTAGAGATTCAAGTGATATACATGTAAATATGAATATTTAGTTGTTGGGTATGTAAATACATAAGAATTGTGGGTTATGGATGTAAAAGCCCTGTAAGCTTTACAACTAATGGACAAAGTTTTGACTGTAAAGAAAATTCCTTGTGGATAAAGATGAACAAATCTTGCTTTCTTCCTCTATGATATTTATTCATTTAATCAACCAAAACAGTCAGCCAAAACAATGGTCTTGCCCTCTGTATTAGGAATAAATATAATATTATTATTATTATTATTTACATTGGTTGTAGGTGGTCAATCATTCATGATCATCAGGAATCAAATTGTTGTCAAACTTTTGAATGGTAATGTTTTGCAAATATATATTTTTGTGAGGTTGAAGACAAAAAAAGACTTGGTTTCTTTTTGGACAAACAAAAGGAACCTCACTACTGGAGGTCCCATGTGGATCAGGAGGACAACAATATTTAAATTCTTCTTGTAATTTTTTTATTCTTCTTTGTTAAAAGCGTAAGAAAGAAGTAACAATGTCAAGTTAGGGTATAAAAACTAAAGGTGGTTCGATATTAGAATGAGCTATACAAAATTTTAATGCTTATTGAAGATAATTAAAGCAGAGGCAAAAATTTAACATCATCATATTACAATCTCTCTTTAATAAACAGAGAAATTATTTTATGAATAGAAGAGGTTAACAGAATTGACATGATTGATATGATAATTTATTGTTCAATACTTCTATTACTCTCTCTCTCTCTCTCTATCTTTCTCCCCCTCTCCTAACTACGTTTTATTCTTTGGGGTATGATTCATGAATAAATCAGGATTCAACAGAGCTACACAAAATTTTAATGTTTATTGATGATAATGAAAGGTCCTTGTTGCAAATAATGACAAAAGAATGATTGTATTTACATAGAAATTTAGTTTAAAATATAAAAAAATAGTCGATAAAATTTTTGGATCATAATTAAAACTTACACACTAATAATAATTGATCCAACTATAATCAACAGATTAGTTAAATACCCAACAAGAATTAGTTTCTCTACCAAAAATAGTACTAATTCAAAAACCTGCAAACAAATAAAATTCCTGCATACGCTATTTACTGCAAACTAATAATTACATCAGTCATAACAGTAAAAAATAAAAAAGATACAAGCAGTTTTATTATAAATTACTTGTATTAATTCTCTAACTTGATTTTTAATTACAATAAAAAGGTTGTGCATAAAAGAGATTACCCTATTACAACACCTTATGCACACATACTCAATAAGCTAGTTTCTAATCCACTTTTTCGAAGTTATGAAAATCTCTAGCACATCGCTCTTGCGCTTAATGGTATACACCAAAACATATCTGGAGGAATCTTTGATAAAAGAGAAAATATCTCCACTTGTCGAAAGATACCATCTTCGTCTGATCCCAAACATCAATGTAAAAATACTTTAACATACTCTTTGGATAGTAGCTTATAGTACCAATGTACTATGGATGACAGTACCAAAGGATACACGTGTTTTATTGTCAGACACAGTGTTCACAGAAGTCAACCTCATAGGTGTTTGCTCTTTTGATCAATTATTGCTTCATCAAAGCCCGATGTGAAGCATTTCAACATGACCTGGTTGTATATGTCATAATGTGATGGCATCAGAAGAATCATCAATAACAGTTGCAGTTTCGGTCATTGTACTACCTTGAAGGTAGCGAAGGTTGTGATGGCGAACTACCTTCATAAAAATAAGTGTTTCACGACATACTCTCAAAACTCATATTTTAATAATTAACTTGGCCTCTACGGCCCCAACTGAAAGCAAATTTTTTCTGGATATTTGAAATATCTCTAATTTCAATTAGCTCCCTAACAATATAATCGTGTATCCTGATAAAAATGTTGCCAACACTAATAGTACAATAAGGTTTATCATTGCCCATAGTCATCGCACCACTGTCTAGTTTCTTTTACATATAGAATCACTCTCGATTAAGACAAATGTAATAGGCAGCACATGTGTCTAGAATCCAATATGAATCAACTATATATAAACTGTAAGAAACTGCAAATAACGAGACATCTGAATCTGCCTCAACACCCCTCTACAATAAGATTTGTTTTCACCGCAAAGAAAACTCCATTTTCCTTCTTCAGCTTCGAGCAATCATTCTTCTAATGGCCAATCTTAAAAAAAATACAATGATTTTTTCAAAGATAACTTCCATGAGATTTGTCTTGCTTTTGAGAAGTATCATCGTTGCCACCATTCTTTGCTCAATTCTTCTTCATCTCAGATTTGTTGTGTTGAATTGTACGTGCCTCAATTAAATCCATCTTTATGGACTCTTTGTCTATTCAACGGAACTTGTGGTTCAACAGCATCGTCGTCGCCTTGCCATAATTAAAGACCTTTCTATGAATGAGTCTCATTATGAAGTTTCCATAGCAATTAGAGTGAATTCAATAGAAGAAGTGTCTTATATTCATCTTGAACCTCCTCATCCAAATTTAACATATCTATCAAAAACTTTATAAAATCAATCAAGTGATCATCAATAATAACCCCACATCTCATCTGAAACCTATAAAGTCGGCGCTTTATATAGAAATGATTCTCCAAGTTCTACACAAGATATTTATTTTCCAACATCTTCCACAATTTTTCTATAGAGATCTCATGAGATTGCAATTTCGGATCAACTTGCAAGTCACTTTGTTTCATCTTCAATCAATCTCTTTCTGACATCTCTCAAAAACATTCATCACTATTAAGAATTCCTCTCTATTCAAAGAGCACAACACATCCATCACTTCACATTGTCACATGTTGAAGTTTTGTTTGTCATGAAATTTCATCACTTTGATCTTAACGCGATATGTAACCAACAGATGAATCAACGTATTTTTCATCGTCATGGTGGATGTTGAAGCGCCACACAACATGCTATTATCCATGACTCCACTAGATATTGTAGCCCAAATAACTCCAATCTCTATGTCTTGCATCCACAACTTAGTCGGAATCACAGCAGCTCGTCGCCGGAATTGCTGATCCTTCTTTGATACCAATTATTGTACAAAACAATGTAGAATACAAATTCACGCAACAAACAAGCAACCAAACACAATGCGAGTTGCATGGTTCGACACAAATCTGCCTACGTCCACAAGGAGAGGTTATTCCACTATCAACAGATGGGGGAGAAAATGAAAAATTGGCCTAATTATGGTTACAACTTAACACACATGAATCATCCATAATTACTCATATAAATAAATGATTATGGTATAAAAATTAAGGATATTTCAAATATATATCGTATATTCAGATCTCCTCTAGCTTGCATAGACTCCTAAGAGCTAAACTAATTGCTTCAGAACTTTTCATTTAAAAGAAAAAACCAAGAAGCTTCCCAAGATAATTGTTTTTAGATGCACACAATTACAGTAATTTTCTTAGGTTCGCCCCACCCTCATTTCAAGCTCATTATAAACACTCTTTAAGGTAGATTCACGCTTAATTTGCAACCTCTTTTAAGCTAAATACAGTAATTTGGCACGCTTATGATATATATCATCCACATAAATTAATAAAACAAAACTTACTTGCATTTGACAATATTTCAATGTATCGATACACTAGTACCACTATTGACAAATCTGTTTTAATCCAAACAATTTTTTTAAGAAAAAAACCTATTTTTCATTTTAGGACTGGTGAAACCCTAGCTATGAGACATTGAATTATCTCTTTAATTCATAATGCAATAAAAATGATTTCACATCAAGCTGCTAAAAGTCCTAATCAAAGGCGGCTACAAACTCATCAATATATCCTTATGGATGTATGTTTGATATCATGAGAGGAGATTTCAATGTAATCCACATTTTCCTTCTAAGTCGTACTCCTACCAATCATTCAACATATACTAGCAGCTATTTGAATTCTTAACTTGAGAAATTTATCATATTTAGTTTAAAATAGGGGGTATGATGAGAACTAGATCATTATCCCTATTTTTGTTATCCCAAGTTATTATGGATCTCGGTCTACTTAATTAGAGGAATTAGACAACCAAACTTGATAGAAGAATATTTGTCAATAATTATGAGTTACTTTGTCCAAAAAGATCGTGTAAACTTGAGATGAATATTTCTTAAAGAGAAAAATCTATGCAAATGTTAGCTAATAGAAAACTTTGTTCTATCAAGTATACCCTAAGATTCATAACTCGAAGGAACAAAAATTCATCGGGAAATATATGACTCACAGTCATGATCATAATATAGTGTAGCTATTGAGCCAAATCACCCCATTAGAAGGCACTGGAAGTAACTGCTATATGCAGGATCGTTAAACCAAATAAACGGATAGAGTACTTGAATCACATCCAGACTAGCACATATTTTCTTGAGTTTGAATATAAGAATATACATTAGCTCCATGAGAGCTTGATTAACATCAAACTTTTCATTCCTAACAAACAATTACGAAGGACAAATAAAGTTTGCTCTAGGCTTTAACGGTAAAATTCAATTTGAATATTTAATATTTTGTTGTTTAAAACATTAGTTTTGCTGATAAACCCCACTAGTTAAGAATTTTATTTAATATGATCATCATTGAGGTGCTTATTTGAAACCCCTTATTTGTAATTGAGAAATTAAACTATGAAAATAGACCCCTACGATTGGGATTCACATTTCTAATTTAGTTAAAATTTACTAATCAAATATCATTAAGATGTTAGTTTTGTCAACTTCAGTTACGATACAAATGAGAAGTGGATTAGTTAGTAGAACTTAATTTCACCAATTCCAGCTTCTATAAGGAGAGCCGAAGTGACAAATATGGGACTTATAACCTTGTCATATTGATAAGACGGACTATTAGAGAGCTTGCATAACTTAAGAGCACAAAAGATAAATTTTAAAGAGGACATTTTTGTAAAGCTTAAAAAATACTTGTATGCTTCTTAAGGTTTATTAGATTTTAGCTTACATACCCTTAACCTGTGCACCATTTTCAGATGCTTAAATTTAATAACTTAAAATTATTACAATAGCAAATACATTTATTTAAGTTTTAAGGATTTAAATGCATCTTAGAAAGTTTTGTACGTCATGTAGAACAACATACACATCATTTAAGCTAAATAGTACTTCATGATGTATGTGGAAGACACAAAATCATCCTCAACTTATTATGTGAATATGTGTGTGATTGTGTAAATAAGCCGAGTTTGAGCGAGTCCAGAGCTTGTTCGTGTTTGGTTGTTTGATTTTTTTTTTTGATTTGAAATGAGCTTGTGAACAACATGTTTATGTTTAGCATGATTCAAACTCGTGTTTGGCTCGAATTTGAGCTCGAGTCAAGCTCAATTAATCGAGATTTATTTAGCTTTTTATCGAGCCAATTGTTCAATTTTTATCTGTAATTATTGAAGATGTAACTAAATTTTAAAAAAAAAATTAGTACATTAAATTATCATTATTAACTTAGAAAATTAATTATTTGTTACAAATATATATAATAGAGCAAATAATATCACCTCCCTTACGCAAGCTTCCGAAACTATTTAAAGGGATAAGTTCTGATTTTGCTTTTAAAGAGAACATTTTTATAGGGACATTTACATACATAACACCAAACTCTTACATATATACATATCTAACACCTAAATGTTAAATGCCACTAGGCCTAACGGCGCATACCGCCCAATTCTTATGTATTTACATATCTAACGCCTAAATCTTATTTTTTTTACATTTATACAAATCAAATCTTTGATATCATGTCAAAGATACTACTATTTTAACAATTGCACATATTTATCACGAGTCAAAAGAAGTCGAACGGGATTGAACAAAAAGTTTGTTCTATTCAGCTTATTTATAAATCGAGCTCAAAAAAAAAAAAAAAAATTTTCTCGTTTGCTTAACAAAAGGATCAAATTGGAGCAATTTAGTAAGCTCAACATGAGTTATTTGCAAACGAAGAGCTTATTTGACAGCATTATGTGTGTGTGTGCTTGAAAATGCTAATACACAAAATTTTATTTTAAACCTTCTAAGAAAATGCCTTCTGACAGCTAGTGGGCAAGTGTTGTGGATTTGGTAGCAATTAAATGCACTCTAGTATCTTAATGTGCGTAAAAACAATTAATTTGTTTGTTGTGCTTAATCCTAATTTCATTGAATTCTTAAATGTTCGTTCAATGGGGTTTAGTTTGCACTGGATGATGAGCATTTAAGCTTATTGCAAGTTATGCTCAATTGGAAAATTCTATTTATGCTCGTTTGTGAGCAATCTAGTCCAATGCTATTTATTGTAATACGAAAAACTTGGAGCCCTATAAATCCCGTAGAAACAAAGTGCATGAGTGTTATGAATCACAGTCTAAGATCTGTGTCACAATGTCAAGA